>CAMOHE010036144.1:0-11885 GCA_946598075.1 Artocarpus hirsutus
AAAAACCCCTATTGGAACAACCTAAACCATGCAGACATAGACATCCTCAATAAAACAAAAACTACATGTAGTTTCCTCCATTATGCAAAAGCTACATGCAGTTTCCTCTATCATGCAAAAACTACAAATAGTTTTCAACTTAAGTTCTCATCTTAGGCAGGATTCCATGTACTCACATTACTTCTCCTTCTCATCATAGGCCTTTATCTGCACTTCCATGGATGGCCACTGCAATATTTCTTTGACACTTGCAACGTTCCAACTAAAGCAACGTCATGCTCCAGCCAGAACAACACTAGCGAGGAACTCTTCTGCGCTGGAGTTGCAAACACGTATCAGCATCCACGGGTCTACAACTCCCTGTTATAATTCTAATTATGGCCCACGTGTTGTTTTTATGAAACAAAAAAAAAAAAAAAATCAACTGCAAATAACTGCTTTTGTAACCAACCGTGTGATGGTCACGGGTTGCTATTTAAGAAACATTCATTGGGTCCCTGAGCACGCAATTTTACAGACTACACCATCAAAGGAAAATTGAGAGTGCTCAGAAAATTTTTTTTCAAAAAAACAGCAAGAAATTCGGTCAGAAAACAGAGGAAGAAAAACAATGGCAGGAGGTAATTTTGATCCATTTTGCTTCCGCTTTTATGAGTTCAAATTGTTGTATATATTGCAATTTGATTCTCATACTCCCTTCTTTGTCAGAGCTTCTGTAGTATTGAAGTGGAGCATCTCATCCTCCTCCAACCGAGCACGAGCATCACCTATAAGGAACGCTTCTACACCGGGGTTTCTAATGCTAGCATCACCTACAAAACTGCTCCTACTCCTCCATTTGAGTTTTTGAAGTGACTAAACCTGGTGCCATTGGGCACTCAATGTCTGGCCTACCATCGATGTCCATGATTTTCATAGACAGAGTTCAGTTTCTAACCAAATTTGGGATAGCATTCAAGGCTGGGCTGTCGAAGCTTATGGACGAACACCACCGTTATAGTAGGCGCTCAAAGCCATTCTACCGGAAGCTGAAAGCCAAACATTGCCTTCCAACCAATTCTGGCCTTCCCGTTTGTCACACAAACTTGGTCACAATTTTTCTTCTTCTTCAGTGTCGTTCGTCAATTGGTGATGAATAGTAGATATATTACAAATGAAGGAAAAATAAAATTACAAATTACAGGAAAACCTATGGGCTTACACATATTTGATCTAATCAAAATTGAAAATATAAATCTAAAAAGACCATATAATTAATAGCCAAAAATCTATTCTGACATCTATTCATTATATGAACATAAGAATGCCGAATAATATGCCCACTTTACATGCATCAAAAACATGATTTTATCAACATAAAATCACGTTAATTAAAATTATGTACACTATTAGCCCACTTTGGTACCATTTGTGGGAAATTTGACGTATAAGCATAATAGAAATACAAATCGGTGACAAACAAAACTTTCTCAAAAGTCATTTTTTTATTAGAAATAGGTATATAATTTTAATTCATATAAAAGATAGGAGATTATAGCTCAAACTTTTTGAAGCATATTAAGATTTTCCCACTTTAAACTTTGACACCATAAATCTTTCGAGCCAAGCCTCCACACCAATAGATCAAAAGTAGGCATCAAACAGTAACGAATATTAATCTCGTAATTTTTTTGATTTAGCTATGTACTCCATACCTGAGATAGCAGAATTTTACTAGAGAATAACTTCAAAAGTTTTTTCTCTGAAAGAATATCTCACACTTTTCTTTTTTAAGAATTATCTTAGAACTCTCTCTCTCTTTTTTTCTATTTTGGATCTCATCCAATTCTAATTATTTATAGCTGGGCAATCATCTGACTCATATCTTGAGTGAGTGGATTCGGTGGAAGAAAACATTTGATGAAGCTGAAAAGCTTCCGATCAACACATGCATTTAACCATTTTTTCCATGATTGAATAATGTAACCTAGACTTTTGTCCATTTCATAAAGGTTATCGTTTAATGCATGCTTGTTTACTTTTCCTTTAATAAATATATGTAAATTTGCACTCAGGTGGAAAAATGGAGAGGCAAATTTTGTCCATTTCTTCATATCACATCCAATTCTTCCTTCCTTTTTTAATTAAATGAATCAAATATATTTAAATAATTTTAAATTAATTAATCAATCAATTTTGTGTCTACCATTGAGAGTTTCCTCTCAATTGCAAACTCATACACAGTTTGGTCATACCATAATGTATTTCACAAAATTAAAATATATTTAATTATTCTCATTAATTAATTACAATTAACTAATTCAAAATTCATTAACAATCGCCTAGGTAACATGATAACATTTTTTGTTTTCATCTCAAGTGTCACAGAAAACATTTTTTTGTGTTACATTGATATTCATAGTGTGAGATATTTAATTTAGAATTCAACAAGTCTAAATACAATTCATTACTATATATTTCATCCAATATAGTGTTTACAGAGTACACACTAGGGGCATATGGACTTATAATTTCAAGCTCCAATAAATTTAAGAATCAATTAAACTCTTTATTCAAATGTCAAATTTATTAATTTCATTATTCAATATGTCAAATTTATTAATTTTAGAGTTACTCCACTAAAAACTTGAAATTGCATTCTTGAATTATAGTAGTAATTACTCAAGCAAATAAGGTGTAATTTGTTGATATCATCATAACATATAAGCCAATCCTTCATAAATAGTTTATCATAAGTGCTAGGTTCAAATTTCGTTTACCGTTTTTATTACATCTTTATCTTTAAGTTCCAATGATTCTCTAATGGATAATTAATTCATAATCTTATTATGAATGAATGCTCTACTGTTTAAGCCCTAAATTATCACTCAAGAAAAACATTTTTCTAACTTCCAATAGGAAGGAATAGATTTTGTATTTGTGATATCATTCCCAGCCACTTATTCCATTTTGTTTCAAAGATACAAAGTTATGATCTATCTATAGACAAATTTTACCAAGCAAATCAAAAAACATAATATCATAAATAGGAGTCTGATAAATCCTCAGGATTAAGATTGTCTTATATATGATCATCATAGTGATAAATTTGACCACTACTCTATAGGTAATAGAATATTATTAGAAGTTCATAATTTATTTGGTCCAGTCTTATATAATCTCATTATATAAAGTTCATTCAATCTAATGTCTCCACATTAATAGTCTGGATAAGACTATTTTATTTGAATCATCATTCATATAACAATTATATGGTAAATTTATAGTCACATTAACAATCATCAGATTTTGTAGATGTATTGAAGTATTCATATATAGACAACCAAAATAAATAAATGTCATTTAATTCAAATTAACCACCAACCTGTACAATGTTTATGCTTGTAGGGTGTCAATCCTAACATAAATTAGGTTGGAACTCGGACAACTTTAAACTTTTAACACATGGGTCTCTGGCAGGCTACCATAAGGCTTTTAGAACTTTGATTTAGTTATTGAGTAATGATACTACTTTCTTGGCCTTTTTGATTCTGTTTTCTATTTTTGCTATAATCCTATTGTTGTAAATTTTTGATCTCTATGTTTAAATATTTGGTGGAAATTTTTTTTGTTTGTGATTCTATGGATGTTTGAGATCTATATTGTTGGTTGTTTTTATTTTTATTATTGAAATAATTTATTGCTTCAAAATCTAGCAGGTTCAAGGATAAAATCTGACTAGTTCCATTACACTCTGGCATCTCGTGTTGGCGATCAAGGGCAATTGGTACTTCTTTATTTCAAACAAAATATATTGAAATCTAATAGATTCTAACTTTGAAACCTACCAGGTTACAACTTGACACCCCATGCCAGTGACAGGAGGCGGTTGATACTTCTAAAAAATTATGTTGGAACCTAGTAGGTTACAACCCAATACCCATGTTGGCAACTAGAGGCAGTTGATGCTTTTTTATTTCAAAAAAATATGTACGAACCTAGAAGGTTGTAAGAACCTAGTAGGTTATAATTCGGCACTCCACGTCGACGACCGAAGTAATCTACTACATGAGGGAGTGAGAAGGGAGGGTAATTTAGACTTTTAATAAATCACATTTTTTAATTAAAGAATGAAGCATAACTTAAAATTTTAATAAATCACTAATTTCTAATAAAGGGACCATTTGTGGCTTGTTGGAGGGCATTTTTAATAAATTGGGACATTTAGGGTGCATTTGTATTTTTTTCTCTTTTTTCTCTCCTTCCTTCTGAGAATATAATGTATTTTTTTTCCTTTTTACGATAATATTGTCCTTTTTTAGGGGAAAATGATTTTTTTTACTACAAAGAATTTTTTTTAAAGGAAGAAATAATTAAAATGTTTGGCAATGAAAATGAAACTATAGACCATCTCTAATACAATTGTCAGTGCTAATATTATATTTGCCATAAAAAAGTGAAAATTATATATTTGATATGTTATTTTACTTTATGCTTCCATGCATAATGCCATTTATAATCCCATATTTGTCTTTTGTCGTAATTATTAAACCTTAAAACTTATAAAAATAAGCTTTTAAAATATAAGGATTTTATAATTATTAAAACAAAAAAGCGAATCTATCAACCAATAAAAGTGAAATGCCAAATTTGTTTGTTGCTAAACTTTGTGACAAAATTGTCACAAAGTTTAAAATATAGCAAATTTTAGTATTAAAAATAACATCATATTAAAGGGTCTTTTTTCCACTCAAATGACAAATTTGTCATTGACACATCAATTTAGATTGCATTGGAGATGCTTCAAACCTTTTTTTTAAATGATGTTAAAAAAGGGCTTTTTTTTAGGGATAAGCAATGATATTCGGTAGCTTCGTTAAAAAATGATGTTATATTGACATAATCTTTTTTTTAAATACTTGAGGAAATTCCTATTGTATTTAATACTTCTTTCGTTTTAATAGATTACCATCAGTTCAGGTCTATTGCCATTTGCGATGTGGAAGGAGATCGTGTGGTGTTTGCTTTCTTGATTTATAAAATTGATTGTTTTTCAATTTAGGGTGGGAACTCAAAAAAAAAAAAAAAATCTGTGGTCTGCCAGTTTCAGTCTACCATATATTACCTTCTAGGCCTTCTCCAACCCAGGCGCTATTATAGCGCCCGGTATTTGGGGTGTAAAAATAGGCAGTAATGCCCTTTTTAACGTTGATATAGTGTTGCATCATATTTGCTGCAATACTGTTGAGATGACACTTTTGTTTTTTTAATTTAAAAAAAATCATAAAATCGACTAAAAAAATTTCTTTATTTTTACCTTAAATATAAATTATTCAACAATTTTTCTCCTAATGTTTTTAAAATTAGCTAAAAATTGTTTAATTTATAATTTATAATTTAATATTATTTATGTTAACATGTAATAAAAAGACCAAATTCACGTGTAATATACAATAAAATAACTATTTATTATTTTTTGGTTGTCGAAGAAGATAGGACTACATGATCAGGAATATGTTTTTTTTTTTAAAACAACTTTTGAGGTTGTTAGGTTGAAGATGAAGTTCAAATTTGATGCTAAAATGGCCCTAATCTAGTACAAAAGTAATACTAAAATGGTGCAATGGGTTGAAGATTGCCATAGAGAGGCGAAAGACTTTCTTGTCCCCAGTGATCAAGATCAACTATATTCATTCTCATTTATGTATTTTCCTGCTTCAAACGCTTTGCATTATAATTGAGAAGCCATTTTAGAAGCCACCACACGCACAGCTTTTACGATCCGTAAAAAGAGAATAAAAAAATAAAACTTAAAACAATAATAGAGCACACAAGTCATCATAAACACATGAGTATGAGTCGTCATATACATATGAGTCAAGTCTGTCAAGACATTATTGCATGGCATCCATCAAAAAATGGCCATAAGGACTGCTGCTTCGCCCAGCTCATGCCCTTGAATCGCCTCCAACAGCTTATCCTTCGTAACCTACAAAATCCCAACCAAAATCTCCAATTACCAAAAAACACATTTCCAAATATATATTTTTGATTTTCTTGTATAACAACATGAGCACTTTCACTTTCGCATCTAATATTGGCACTTAAGAACACGACTTGCACACTTTATCTGTACGTAACTAATAATAGACAAAAATGCTAATTAACTTGTCATACATACCAACATTAATATAATGAAACATTGTGTATTTATAACTATTGTACACATATTGCATAGTTCTACGTGATATGTATGTATATTTGTATGTTTATACTACCTGGTTGCCTAGGTGAACTTTATCATCGAGCGCATAGAGCTTGAACTCAAAGCGATGGCCATGACTAGGCAACTTGGGCCCACGCCAGCCAGGGAGTTTATAGCCGTTATATCCTTCCAAGATTCCAGCATAGTCGCCACCGATCACCTCCTCCTTGCCGGAGAAGCCTTCCGGCAGGCCCTTGTGCGTCGGCTGGATGTTGAACACCACCCAGGTGACCCATGGCACGATCGGCCTGCTCGGATCGGGGCGTCTATGTCCTGCACCTGAAGGGCCAGGCTCTTGGTCCCCTCCGGCACGTTGTACCACTCCAAGGAAGGAGACAAGTCTTTCTTGGCTCCTGGCCGTACTTCCTCAGAAGCCTCCCCTCCTTGTTAATCTCCCGCGAAACCAGTCGGAACTCATCGCTGGCCATAACTGTTGACCTCCGATCAAGAATATATTGCCCTTTTGGTTCTTTTCTCTGCAAATCTTTGGAGTTTTTGCTTTGCGAGAAGATCATGACCAAATCAAAGGTCTTATAGAGCTGGTGATTTAGGGTGCAAGTGGGAGTGACACGTGGAGATGGAGAAGTTTTCTGGTGGCATTAGAAGGTGCGAGGAGAGTGGCGGTTTGGTGGACAACAAGGATGACACATGGAAAGTGGTGGATGGTTCTGGAGAAAGAAAGAGAGAGATGTGGGAAAGATGGGAGAAAATAAAATAAAATAAAAAAGGAAAGAATGTTCGCACCAGATCCCTAAGTTTTTAATTTGTTAGTACTTTAGACCTTGAGTCCTTAAATTTTCTTTTTTACTGCTAAATGGCATAATTTTTGGACGTTCAATTTGTTGGAAATATTTTGGGAATTTTTGTTCTTCAGGTCCCGAAAACTATTTATGCATATTTATTTAAATATATTAAAAAGGTCCTCAAATTCTCTCCTATTTTTCTAAAGTAAAAAGTTATGTTTTATCGAAAAATAATATTTAAAATCCTTACCATAAAAAAAGTTAATTACAATAATTATTGACAATAAAGTGATTGATCACAAACTGAGAGAAAAAAAAAATTCATAAATATCTTTTTCATTATATTTTGGGTAAGTTAATTCTAAATCATAATGATGTAAGTTATAACAGTAACAGAATAATTAATTGTTCAAATATATATATTTTTTATTGAAGATCTTTATATCTTTAAGGATAATAAAAAGTATGTAACTAAACAATATATAATTAATTAGACAACTGATTGTTGTGTTACTATTAGTTAGTTATCTTGTTTAAACCAACTTATATAAAATATAATGGAATAGATAGCTAATTTTCTCAACGATATATGTGATTTTTTTTTATTTATATCTAATCGCTTTGTTATCAATAAATTATCATAACTAACTTTATGTTTGGGTATTTAAAAATTATTTTTAGACAAAAATGAGTTGTATTTCAAAAAAAAAAAAAAACAAATGAGATCTTTTAGGATCTTTTTGTAAAATATATATATATATATATATATATATATATATATACATTTTCGAAACTAACTAAACAAATTGCCCAGACTTATTAGAGAAAATGCACATATATATTATAATTATCTTAACGTAAGTATTTGTAATAATATATGCATTTTAAACTCATAACATATTAAAGCACATGAATGCTAATTGATTACAAACAAATTACTTCATTCTTTTTTCTTTTCCAGCCATGCATAGGGGCAATCAAAATGGTACACACTTACCTTGTATCATCGGCTCCGACAGGGAAAAATATCAAAATCGAAAAGACATGCTCACACAGAACATGTTCGCAGCGTGCTCCTTTGATATGAAAATTATCCATATATTGTCTGGTTGGGAGGAATCTGCGCACAATTTGCGTGCGCTGCAAAGTGCCATAGATCACCATGTCTTTCTAGCACCACCGCAAGGTATTTTTCCAAATATATTCTTCTTCTTCTTTTTACTCTTATTTGTACATAACAACATTAAAAAAACAGTGTTTCTGGGCAAGTACTACTTGATGAGTTCTGGATATGCAGATGGGGGTTACATTACATCATATCGACCGACCACCTATCATTTAAAAGAGTACATAAAACGTGGCACCACTTTTCATTCTGCTGAAGAGTTATTTAACTTCAAACACTCGTAACTTGGGAATTGCATCTAGAGAACCTTTGGTGTTTGGAAGGTGCGCTTTACAATTTTAAAACATATGAACAATTATGCTATAGAGACAGCGAAGATTCCATTAGCTTGTGTAGTAATCCATAATATTTCATCAAAATATACACCGAGCAGCACAACAATGACGAGTTTGAAAGGGAAGACGATACACTTATCCAACACTTCAATTGTGATGGAGTTCCAATGTCGGTGTTAGAACAAAGGAACAATGAATTTATGACTGTGGTTAAGGTTCTAGGTTAGGAGATTATGCAAGAATAAATAGATACCATAGTTGCGATAATTTGGAAAAATCATTTAATCCATAGGTTTGAAAAATAAAGAACTTATAAACCAACACTACTACAAAATGTGGATTGCACGACGGTTTATAACCGTCGTGGAAAAATTTCACGATGGTTAAAAAACCATCGTGAAAACTTCTGTCGTGGAACAACATGGAGTTTTCATGACGGTTTTTTACCGTCGTGTAATAGAAGAATTGGTGTGGGAGTGGAGTGTATGTTGTGAGTTTCCATAATGGTTTTGACCAAAAACCGTTGTGGAAACCCTAGCTTCCACGACGATTTTGATTAAAAACCGTCGTGAAAGTTTAAGTTTCCACAACGGTTTTATCTAAAAACCGTCGTGGAAACCCTAGCTTCCACGATAGTTTTTGGTCAAAACCGTTGTGGAATCTTAACACCCCGAAGTTTTGTCCAAAAACCATCATGGAAACTAAGGTTTTCACGACGAGTTCTGGTTAACACCGTCGTGATAATTTAATTACTTTGTGAAAACCTTGTGCAATAATTTCTTTTCACGGGATGGCCAGTCCTGTGATTATTCTAAATCAAGGCCCTAATTGCATACAATAATTGGTGTATATTAAAAATTACAATGTATTTACAAGATTATTATACATTTGAGCTATTTTGAGCAATTTGTTAATCTGCTATGACGTGTACCTATCTAAAGAGCACATACATATTTACAAATTGTATCCACTCTAATTTAACTTTATGTATATCCGTATGTATATAAAAATCTTTTCTTCCTAAGGCATGTATACCACTTGTAATTATATCCTGCATGAAACGTAGAATAAAAAAACCACATTCTACGGTTCTTTGTTGTCTTGGACACTTACGTTTAGAATATAGCATTCCGTTTGGTCAGTTTGTGACACCAGTTCCTGCTTGAAGCTTCCAATCGTTAAGCGTCCTAACAATGTGTCATGTTTAAATAATAAATTAATAAACGATATAATTATGTAGGACTAAAAAAAATTAATTTTATAAGAGAACATTAATACTTACAATCTTGTGACTGATACAAAATCCTCACGTGGTGGGTGTTCGAGGGGGTCAAATCAATATATTTGGTCCTCCCATGGTGAAATAAGTCCCAACATCTAATGTTCTCCAACATTATATAGCAAGAAGAATAATTCCCTCTTCGGTGCTTGAGTTAATAGGTAGAGAAGTGATGCGGCGTGCTCTCTATGATCACTCTGTAGGTCTCTTACAGCACTTGAAACAATAGCCAGAGATATGAAGCTGAAATTTTGCTCCATGCCTTGAAGTTCATAAAATTCTGCCAAAAAACTACAATAAAAAACAATACAGTCAATTATTTTAAAGCATCTTACAACTCTACATATATTTTAAAAATACTGAAATAAAGCTGGAGTTATCACTTGAGGTATACCAGGATACAGTTTGCCCTGATTTTATCAAAGTTGATGAAGTTGTAAATGTCTTCATACCCCACATAGATAGGCACTTCATTACTAGTGACATTTACTGGTATCAAGCACTGAATCGTCGACCCATCACACATGAAAGAAGGTGTGTATAGAGCCAACTGCATAAATTCTAGAGATATTGAAGCGAAGTTAAATGCAGGCAGTTGCTCAGTAGCAACGGTTTATACTTGTTCTTGTTTTACCTTAGGATGTGATTCTCTTGCTTTTGGAGAGCTTTTATTTTTTTGTCGTTTCTTTCCGCTTAGATCTTGTGGAACATGGCTAGGTGCTTGACTCGTCTTCATCAATGTGATGACTTCAACTAACCTCTTCAGCCATGCGACAAAGCTTCTTACTGCTCCACCCACAGTTGTTGCTTCAAGTGTTGGAATAGGCAATTCAGCTATTCTAACTCTGATGGTAGTGATGCTAACACGCACGTTCTCTTCCCCTAATAGTTGTCCATGAACTGTATCAGTTGGAAGACTCTCCATCCACACCTTCCTAAGTGCAACAAGTGTACACTCACCATTAACTCTATCCTCAATGAAGAGCCTACATTATTCGGGCTCTTGACGAGGAGGTGACAATTGGACTTCTAGAGCTTCTGGAGCTTTTTTTACATTATTGGGAGGTTTACAACTAGCTTTGAAACTATTGCGTTGTGAGATGCTATCATCCGTTGACTTGCCACATCCTTGGAAAATGAGCTCGGTCACAAGACTTTGTAGTTCTGCAATCTCCATCTACATCTTCGACATTTGGGAATTCAATGTTAAAGAACCTGATTGGAGGTCGAAGTATTGAGACTACTTCACATACTTCGATTAACCGAGAACACGACCTGAATGTTCCGGTTTCCCTAGTACCCTCGTCAAAATGTCATCATTACTGACCAATTGGAAGTTCCCTTGACTTTGTTGCATTGTGTATTCATCCTGTACAACAACAACACAACCATGATATTCAAGCAATCCTTCATCCACCTGCAGTAAATTACAAATTAATTGTTTGTGTTCAGTAAACTTACAATCAAGTTTCCAATTTTTGCTACTCTTGGATTTTTAAACTGCCCATCGGGACCTTGACGTGATTTTACCCACAACTCATCCCGTGTTAGTAGCACACCCGCCTTTGCAAACTGTGTTGCACTATGTTAATAACATAGTAATGATAGAATAATTGATATATGTAATTTGAGTAACATAGTAATGTACCAAGGATTGCTCGAGCTCTCTATATCCCACTTGGCCAACCATAGAGCAATATTCATTTTTCACTCTTATTTTTCTTGCATTTGATGATAGCAGTTAGAAATCAGTGGAACATCATGTTGGCTCCAAGGTTTCTCAAAGCTATTTTAATACTCTTTTGATGATAACAAATACAATTTTTATTATTTGTGCAAAATACTCTTTTAAACGTACAATTTTGAATGTCACTAAGCATACAGTTCAAGATATCAGTGAATACTGTTCAAGAAAGCTTGTGGAAGAAGACTTTTGAAAGGGAACTCACATGGACTTGAAGATTACAAATTTTTCTTAGATTCTAAAGTCCAAAAGTGTAAGTGAGCAATTCTCAAGTTAAAATGATCAAAAGAAAGCTCAAGAGCACTCTCACATTGCATACTTGTATTTGATATTGTTTTGAATTCAAATTGCATGTGATTATTATGGCTCATACTGTTTTAGAAGTGCTTAATCAAGTTGATGTAAAACTAGTTT
>CAMOHE010036145.1:0-32503 GCA_946598075.1 Artocarpus hirsutus
TGGTGAGTCATGTATGGTTTGCCCAGGAAAGGAAAAATGGTACTCTTTGATTGATTTATTTGAATTATTTTGATAAGATTATATTTTATTTAATTTAATTTCACATTTAATCATTTATTTGTTAATTGTTCCAGTTCATTTTTATATGTTTATCTGATTTATGCAATTTCTTTTAAAGTTAAATAATTTTCCAAATACAGTCCTACTGAGCCTTTCGCTCACATTTTATCTGTTTTAAAATCTTAACCCTAGGTGGATATCAGCATAGGTTTGGAGAAGAGTCCGCCGACCGGACTTACGATCAGTAGAAGTATTTGGTAGGCTAATTTACCATTAAAGGCATGTAAGACTTTAACTCCTCTTTTTATTTTGGATTGTGGTTGTATCATAATATTGTCAGTACTATATGTGTGTGCACAATATGTGGGCCAGTGGGACTCATACGCGTTCCACCCCCATATTTGATTATTTTAATGTTATTTCTATTTGTTTAATTATTATGGTAATTCATTTATTTCTTTAACTTTTCTATTCAAACGATTTTAAAATTAACACCCTTTTTATTTATAAATCTCATTCTAAAACCCTGATTTTTAACCAAATCTTTACTTAATTAATTTAATTGAACCACCACGTCACCTCCCGTACTCCGGGGCGTGACAACAAGTAAGTACATTCTCACCTGCAACATGACAAAAATTTACGAAAAAGTTTTGAGAACATGTTTTATGATAATTTTTAAGTTCCTTTTTACTTGTTGTTTTCTCATGAAAACTCTTGTTGCAATAAGAAAGTTAAACGAATGTTTTAATGATGAGATATGTTAAGAGTGTACATATATATATATATATATGTATGTATGTATTACTTATTTAAGTGTTGCACACTCTATGTTTATGTTTATGTTTATGATGTCCCAAAGGTTAGACTTGTCATGTTTGGTTTGGGATTAGATATCCCTCTTCTCTCATGACGGCGCGCCTACAATGATATTTATGGTGCAACACTTGGGCCCAAAAGATAAAATGAATGAAGTTTTTAATATAGATAATGATGATGAACGATATGTTCTATATAAAACTGTACCAAGTGCACTATTATGTTAATGATGATTATGATTATGATGTTTCATAAAGATGTTCATAAAATGTTTTATGTTGTGAGATAGGAAAGTGTACTTACTAGGCTTTTGCTTACTTAATTTATAATTATGTTATAGATAAAGGTAAAAGGACCATGGAATAGGTGGAGGGCAAGGACGGACAAGTGAACTATGAACGATGGATTAGAAATGGAAGAACGCCAAGAAAGAATACTTTTTTTTTTCTGAGCTATGTTTTTATTTCTTTGAATGCTTAAATTTTCACACTATTAAGCAAAAAGACTTGTTTTACATTTATTTTGATTTTATAAAAGTTTAGTGTACTGAACTTTTTGAACAGATTTTAAAGTTTGTTTTGAAATTTTATTTGAATTATGGTTTTGTTAATTTGGCATTGATAAACTATGAAAGAAAAAAGGATTTAAAATATTTGGAATATTTAAAAAAAAAAAATTGTATGCATGGATCCTGAGATATATTTATCAAATTGTGTTTAAATTTAAATGGTTTATCTTATAAATAATGATAACAAGGATGCAAGTAACAATTATTGTGATGTCTATAAGGGGGCGTGACAGCTATGGTATCAGAGTAGGTTTTCGTTTCCAATACATATCACCACATGTCAGTTCAAGTCCTCCAAGTAAGTATGTTTTAGCTAATTTAATGTTGATGTAAGTTTAACGATAAGCGTAAGATTTAGACATATGGTGATGAACGCCCTAGTACATAATTTAGTAGTGAAATCCTATCTCATAAATTGAAAGATTTTCCCTAAGCTCCAACTTCTTTTAGGAAATCAAAGATGAACAGTCATAGAAGAATTCAAACTTGTGCTCAAACCAATAAAAGACTGACGACGACAATTGCCAAACTACAAAGGCAACTTGAAGAGCAAAGAAGAGTGATTGAGGAATTAAGAGCTAATGGGCAAGCTGGTGAAAGGCTAGGTAACAACATGCCACATCCTCCTCCACCTCAGCCTCGAAGAGAAGAAGTCCTAGCTCCTGTTCCAGAACTAAGACCCGCCTATCAAGAACCATTATTAGTCAGATAGAAGAGGGTTAAGCCAACAGACTTCGAAGGTTCTAAGGATCCTCTGGTCGCTCAGGGATGGCTGAAGACAATTGAAGCCACTCTGAAGCTTATGGGTTTCACTGATAATGATAAAGTCCTCTGTGCTTCGTACTACCTCACCATGGAGGCCAGAATCTGGTGGGACGGAATCGAACAAAGCAGGAACATAGACGAGATGACATGGGCTGATTTGGTTCATAAATTCAACATGAAGTTCTTCCACATGAATATTACTCGAAAGTATTATGATGAGTTCAAGAACCTACGCCAAGGAGACATGTCAGTTACCGATGTGGTGGCTAAATTCGACCAATTGGCATGACTTTGCCTAGGGATGGTTAATGATGATAGTGAAAGGGTTAGAAGATTGATCAGAGTCCTCAGGCTAGAGATTGCAGCAATTGTTGATGGGACCAGTCCACCTAGAAACCAGGAACAGGTTGTCTTGAGAGCGCAACATGCTGAATTCCATCTATCAAAGCTAAGAGGAAACCAACCTCAATCTGGTCAACTAGTGAACAATGCAAACTCCAAGAATCGACCTCAGGGCAGAAACAACAACAACAACAACCAGAACTAGAGAAACAACAAGAGGAAGGGTAACTTTAAAAGCCAACAAGGCCAAGGTAATAAGAAGCAAAATAGTGGGCAGTACAACAACAATAATAAGCATATGCAACCATGTGCCAATTGTGGAAAGAAGCATCTGGGTGAATGCTGCTGTGGAACAAACCAATGTTTCATTTGTAGACGTGAGGGTCATTTTTCCAAGGACTGCCCTACCTAGTTCAATGCTCAAGGTCAACAAAGAGCCCCTTATGCTCAACTTCACCATATGCAAGCTACATTGGAGGGACCACTCTTAAGACAAGGAAGACTTGAAGCTCCACCTACCAATGCTCGCATTTATGCAATGATGAAGGATAAGTGGCAGATGAAACCTCTAATGTTGTCACAGGTCAGATCTCAATACTAACTTTTAATGCACAAGCTCTTTTTGACACAGGTGCTTCGCATTCATTTATATTCTCTTCATTTGCTAAGAAGTTAGAAGAACATCAAGACCCTATGAGATACAGGTTCACTATGACACTACCCTTCGAGGAAGTGATTGCGTCTACACATTATTTGCATACAGTTTCTTTATGGATTTCTGAAAGAGAACTTTTTGTCGATCTTATTATAATCGATATGTGTGACTATGATATGATTCTTGGGATGGACTTCTTGAGTAAGCATAATGCTTCTATTGAGTGCCAAAAATGAAAAGTGATTTTCTATCCGGAAGGTGAAGAAAGATTCGTGTATGTGGGTGAATCAAGAAAGAAGCCAAACATGTTTTTGTCTGCTTTGAAGGCAAGAAAGTTGTTAGCAAGTGGCTGTATAGGTTATTTGGCAAACATTATAGATAAAAGTCAAGAAGAAAAGACAAATATTGAAGATGCTTCAGTAGTTCAAGAATTTGTAGAGGTATTTCCAAAAGACCTACCAAGCTTACCTCTAGATAGAGAAATTGAATTTGAGATCGAGCTTTCTCTTGGTATTCATTTGATTTCCAAGGCACCGTATAGAATGGCTCCAGCTGAATTGAAAGAGTTGCACTCCCAACTAAAGGAACTTCTTGATAAGGGTTTCATCTGACCTAGTCACTCACCATAGGGAGCACCAGTTTTGTTTGTGAAGAAGAATGATGGTTCTATAAGGCTCTACATCAACTATAGAGAGCTGAATAAGGTGACGATCAAGAACAAGTACTCGTTGCCTTGAATTGATGAGTTATTTGATCAACTTAAGGGTGCATCCGTGTTCTCAAAGATTGATCTACAGTCAGGATATCACCAGTTGAAGATAAAAGAAGGAGACATCCCTAAGACAACCTTTAGATCAAGGTATGGTCGCTATGAATTCATGGTTATTCCTTTTTGTCTAACGAATACACCTGCAGCTTTTATGGACCTATGAATCGGGTGTTCAAGGATTACCTTGATAAATTTGTCGTAGTGTTTATCAATGATATTCTTGTTTATTCAAAGAGTCAGGAATAGCATGCTAAGCACCTGAGGATTGTACTAGAGACCTTGAAGAGACATAAGTTATACGCAAAGTTCTCTAAGTGTGAGTTCTAGCTCGACTGTGTGTCTTTCTTGGGGCATGTTGCATCAAAGGATGGAATAATGGTGGATCCTGCTACAGTTGAGGTTGTTCTTATCTAGAAGCAACTTAAGAATGCAAGTGAGATAAAAAGCTTCTTGGGATTAGTTGGTTATTATCGAAAGTTTGTGGAGGATTTCTCCAAGATAGCATTGTCTCTCACGAATCTAACTCGCAAGGGGAAGAAGTTTGAATAGACCGATGAGTGTGAAAAGAGCTTCCAAGAATTAGAGAAAAGGTTTACTATAGCTCTAGTTTTGGCTATTCTAGAAGGGAGTGAAGGATTTTTCATTCATAGTGATGCTTCCAAAATAGGCCTAGGTGTAGTGTTGATGCAGAATGATAAGGTGATTGCTTATGCCTCGAGACAACTAAAGGATTACGAGAAGAATTACCCTACTCATGACCTCGCGTTGGCGGCTGTAGTTTTTGCATTAAAGATTTGGAGACATTACTTGTATAGAGTTCAATGTAAGATCTACACCGACCATCAAAGTTTAAAGTAGTTTTTCACTTAGAAGGATCTAAACATGAGGCAACGGAGATGGTTGCAACTAGTGAAAGATTATGATTATGAAATCTTGTACCATCTAGGAAAGGTGAATCGGGTTCCCAGCCTTTAAGGAAAGAAATTCTAGACTTCGGTTTGAAACTTATATTGGGAAAGCTTTCAGCATTGACTCTTACTCTGTCATTATCTGATGAGATTCGAGCCAAACAAGATTAAGATACAAATCCAGCAAGGATCAAGCAGGAAATCAAGGAAGCAAGATGTGAGGAGCTTCGAGTTGCTGACGATGGAACTCTATATCTTAAGAATTGCTTATGTTTTCCTAATGTTAATGGTTTAAGGGAAAGGATCTTAGCTGAAATCCATAATACTCCTTATTTAATCCATCCAAGTGCGACAAAGATGTACAATGATTTAAGGAACTGCTATTGGTGGTTCAGAATAAAGCGTGATGTTGCTAAGTATGTAAAGAAATGTTTGACTTGTCAGTAAGTTAAAGTTGAACATCAAAGACCTAGTGGTCATTTGCAGTCAATTCAAATACCTGAGTGGAAGTGGATGGAGATTGCAATGGATTTCATCACAGTTTTGCCAAGAACTATGAATGAATATGATGCCATTTGGGTTGTTATTGATAGATTGACAAAGACGGCACACTTCATCCCCATTATGATAAGCTACTCTATGGTGCGATTAACGGAACCTTATGTCAAGGAGATAGTGAGGCTTCGTGGAATTCCTAAGTCTATCATCTCTGATCGTGACGGTAGGTTCACATCCAATTTTTGAAAAAGTGTGTAGACCACAATGGGTACCAAGTTGCACTTTAGCACAAACTTTCACCCTCAGACTGATGGCCAAACATAGAGAACGAATTTAATTTTAGAGTATATGCTCCTTGCCTGTACCCTAGATTACAAGACAAGTTGGTGTATGATGTTACTGTTAGCGAAATTTGCTTATAACAACAGCTATCAAGCAACAATTGGAATGGCACCTTATTAGGCTCTATATGGACAAAAGTGTAGATCGCCTATATGTTGGCATGAAGTTGGAGAAAAGAAGATGATGGAAAGCGATGATAGCAAAAAGACAGATTTTGTCAACGAGACATCAAAGATGGTAAAGTTAATACGTAAAAGAATTGAGACTGCTCAAAGTCGACAGAAGAGGTATGTCGATAAAAGGAGAAGACCCTTGGAATTCGCTGTAGGTAATTTTGTGTTCCTAAAAGTTGCACCAATGAAGGGAGTCATGAGGTTTGGGAAGAAAGACAAGCTGAGCCTAAGGTTTGTACCCTATGAAATTGTGAAGCAGATAGGCAAGGAGGCTTATCAGTTGAGTTTGCCACCAGATATGTCATCTATCCATGATGTGTTTCATGTCTTGATGCTTAAAAAGTATGTCCCAAACCCTACGCATGTGATCAAACCACAAGTGATTGAGATAAGAGAAAATGTTAGCTATGAAGAGAAGCTGGTCGAGATTTTAGATCAAAAAACTAAAATCTTAAGGGAAAAAAAATTCCCTTGGTTAAAGTTTTGTGGCAAAATCACCAGGTAGAAGAAGCTATGCGGAAACGTGAGGATGATATGAGGGCCAAGCATCCACAATTGTCTTGAGTTTTGAGGGCAAAACTCTTATGAAGTGGGGAGAGTTGTAACGCCCGCCGTTTTCTTTTATGGACAATTATGTTAATTTAACGTTAGAATGTGATATTTTAGTGTTATTATTATTTATGTTAAGTAAATTGACTTTTTATTTAGTAATGTCGTAGGTCACGGCCTCATGGGATCGATGTGCTCGGAATATTCATGTCAAAAGTGATGACAAGCTTAAAAATATTTATTTATTTTTTTTTAGTTTCAACGTGCTCTAAATTTATAATCTTCATAATGCTCTAGGGTTATGTATGCCTACAGTTAAATTCTTGACGATGACATGAACGTTATTGCATATTTTTTTATTTTTATAATATTAATGATGTCATGATAATTATGCATATTAATATTTTTGGGTCATAGAGTAAATATTATTGTCGTATATAAAATTATATTATATTTTATTATATTTTAATATATTTATATTATATTATATTATATTACATATAACCTTAACGTTTATATTATAATATGTTTATATTATATTATATCTTATAGTATATTATCTTAGACTATATATATATTATGTTATATTATATATATAATCGGTTATTATATATTACGTAATATATTATATTATATTATATTATAATTAGTTATTATATATTATATATATATATTTTAATATAAACTTATGTATAAGGAACCGAAAACGGTAGATTGCCGTGAGAAATGAAAAAAAAAAAAAGAAAAGAAAAGAAAAGAAGAAAAAAAGAGAAAAGGAAAAAAAAGGAGGAAATTGAATTAGATTAGGATTAGGGTTTTCTATACTTATCTAATTTCTTCTCTCTCATAAACCTATGAGTATACCTCTAAACCATTAAAGTCTTCATTCTCTTAATTTCTAGCAAAAGAAAATTTTCTCTCTCTCTAAAATTTTCTTAAATACTCTTTCTTTGTTCTTCACATTTTT
The DNA here is from genome assembly GCA_946598075.1 of Artocarpus hirsutus. Lineage (NCBI taxonomy): Eukaryota > Viridiplantae > Streptophyta > Magnoliopsida > Rosales > Moraceae > Artocarpus > Artocarpus hirsutus. Next base: position 7,416 of record CAMOHE010036145.1, read on the forward strand.
TTCCCTTCTCTCCCTTACTTTTGTACAAACAATTGATGAAATATTGGTTTTTCACCTAGATAAATTCAAGAGAATTGAGAAGAATCGTTTTAAAGGTAAGAAACTCATTCTAGACAATTGTTGAAATTTTGTTTCCTTTGTAATCTGATCCCATAACTTTGCCTATGAATTTCTGTTTGCTCTAAAATTTTAGTATGATGTTTATGTATGTGTTATGTGATATTCCTCAAAAATTGACTTTATTTGGAATTTTGTATATAGAGATATTAAATTTTTATTCTTTGCCACTCATGGCTAAACTATTGTTGATTGGTATTTTGCACAAAAGTATAGTCCAAGTTTAAGGGACAAACGACCTTTGATTTGAACAAAATTTTATAGAGATATTCATGCATATATTAAGTTATGATCTAGAAAATTTCGTGTTTAGTTGATGAATATTTTATGAGTTCTTGAATTTTCTTTAAGATAAGTTTTTATGGCTGTCTATTCAGTGAATTCGATACTTCTTGTTTATATGACCTATATAAATAGCTAAATAAATTTATTTGTTAATGAGACTTTTTTTGGTACTGTATATATATGTTATTAGGTTGTCATAAAAATTTTAGGGTTAAACTAATTTTATTTTAATTATAGGAATTTTGTGATCATGTGTTGCTCACTGCTTTAGGTAATTAGAGTTTATTTGGTCTCTGAATTCTAATGCATATTTTGAATTGTTAAAAATTTGTTTAAAGTTAATTTTTGGATATGTTATAGTTTTGAAGAATTATTATTATCATCGCAAAGATTCTTTTATTTTATGTGTTTTATATGAATCGGTGATTGCATAAAGTTGATGATTTACTTGTTTTAGTTAACCTTTCGTTAAACCCTAGATTGGAGATATCATACATCTTCATATTTTTGTTATGTAGATCTTTATGGATATATTTTATTATCAATTGGTATTATGTTAATTATGTGTTTACAATATTAATTGAGGTTTTATTGGGCTATGAATTGGTATTGAATTTTTTTATGCCTTAAGCCTACTTTTCATACAAACACCTGACAGCCATCGTGTGTCACTAATTTTCAATTTTGTATTGCACTATTTATATTTTTCTTAAATACTAGACATCTTAGCTTTCTTTTGGCTTTTGAATTGCTTGAATCGGAGTTTTTTTTAAATAGTTATGATTTTTCGAAGTTGACCTTGAAAGCTGTATAATTTTACACAGACCTGAAATTTAGATTAAATTTTGAGGACTTTTTCTTCAAGCAAATTATTGTGAAAATATGGGTATAATTATCAAATTCATTGTTTTTGAGTCTAGTTTCTAATGCCACTAGTTTTGACTAATTTGGAGTTAAGATGAAATTATTATGAATTTTTAAGTGAATAAAGGTCATTCTACCAACTTTTGGGAATTATGCCCTAGATTCATAAATTGTGATTTTGTGCTTCTTGATATTATTACGTGATAAGATGATGTTTAATGATAGTATGAGCTGTTTATATATTGCTAATAGTATTGCTAGTGACTTATGGCCAATATGAATGTTTGACATGAACACTCTAAAAGGCGAGCACATCGAGAACCGCAGCAACGCACCTAAGTTAAGGTTTCGTAAGCAAGCAAGACAAGTAAGTACATTCTCACCTACAACATGACGTCTAAGAATATGTTTTATGATAATTTTTAAGTTTATTTTTACATGTTGTTTTCTCATAAAAACTCTTGTTGCTACAAGAAAATTTAACGAATGTTTCAATGATGAGATATGTTAAAAGTATATCTATATATATGTATCACTTTATTAAGTATTGCACACCCTATTTTTATGATGTCCCAAAGGTTAGACTTGTCATGTTTGGTTTGGGATTAGCTACCTCTCTCCTCTCATGATGGCACGCCTACAATGATGATGTTTATGGTGCTACACTTGGGCCCTAAAGATAAAATGAATGAAGTTTTTAGTACGGATAATGATGATGAAAGATATGTTCTATACAAAACTATGCCAAGTGCACTATTATGTTAATGATGATTATGATTATGATGTTTCATAAAGATGTTCACAAAATGTTTTATGTTGTGAGATAGGAAAGTATACTTACTAAGCTTTTGCTTACTTAGTTTATAATCATGTTGTAGATAAAGGTAAGAGGACCATGGAATAGGTGGAGGGCGAGGACGGGTGTATGAACTATGAATGATGGATTGGAAACTAAAGAACACCAGGAAAGAATAATTTTTTTTTCCTAAACTATGTTTCTATTTATTTGAATGCTTAAATTTTCGCACTATTAAGTAAAAAGACTTATTTTACATTTATTTTGATTTTTTAAAAGTTTAGTCTACCGAACTGTTTAAAGAGATTTTAAAGTTTATTTCAAAATTTTATTTGAATTATGGTTTTGTTAATTTGGTATTGACAAACTATGAAAGAAAAAAGGATTTGAAATATTTGGAATATTTTTTTTAAAAAAAAAAATTGTATGCATGGATCTTGGGATATGTTTATCAAATTTTGTTTAAATTTAAATGGTTTATCTTATAAATAATGATAACAAGGATGCAAGTAACAATTATTGCGATGTCCGTAAGGGGGCGTGACAGCTATGGTATTAGAGCGGGTTTTTGTTGCCAATACACATCACCACATGTCAGTTCAAGTCCTCCAAGTATGTATGTTTTAGCTAATTTAATGTTGATGTAAGTTTAACAATAAGCGTAAGATTTAGACATATGGTGATGAATGCCCTAGTACATAATTTAGTAGTAAAATCCTGTCTCATAAATTGAAAGATTTTCCCTAAGCTCCAAATTCTTTTAGGAAATCAAAGATGAACGGTCATAGAAGAATTCAAACTTATGCTCAAACTAATAAAGACTGATGACGACAATTGCCGAACTACAAAGGCAACTTGAAGAGCAAAGAAGAGTGATTGAGGAACTAAGAGCTAATGGGCAAGCTAGTGAAACACCAGGGAATGACATGCCACATCCTCCTCCTCCTCAGCCTCGAAGAGAAGAAGTCCTAGCTCCTATTCCAAAACTAAGACCCTCCTATCAAGAACCATTATTAGTCAGATGGAAGAGGGTTAAGCCAACAGACTTCAAAGGTTCTAAGGATCCTCTAGTCTCTAAAGGATGGCTGAAGACAATTGAAGCCACTCCGAAGCTTATCGGTTTCACTGATAATGAGAAAGTCCTCTATGCTTCATACTACCTCACCATGGAGGCCAGAATCTGGTGGGATGGAATCAAACAAAGCAGGAACATAGACGAGATGACATGGGCTGATTTGGCTCATGAATTCAACATGAAGTTCTTCCACATGAATATTACTCGGAAGCATTACGATGAGTTCAAGAACCTATGCCAAAGAGACACGTCAGTTACCGATGTGGTGGCTAAATTCGGCCAATTGGCATGACTTTGCCCAAGGATGGTTATTGATGATAATGAAAGAGTCAGAAGATTGATCAAAGTCCTCAGGCCAGAGATTGCAGCAATTGTTGATGGGGCCAATCCACCCATAAACTAGGAACAGGTTATCTTGAGAGCGCAACAAGCTGAATTCCATCTGTCAAAGCTAAGAAGAAACCAACCTCAATCAAGTCAACCAGTGAACAATGCAAACTCTCAAAGTCGACCTTAGGGCAGAAACAACAACAACAACAACCAGAACTAGAGAAACAACAAGAGGAAGGGTAACTTTAAAAACCAACAAGGCCAAGCTAATAAGAAGCAAAATAGTGGGCAATACAACAATAATAATAGGCATATGCAACCATGTGTCAATTGTGGAAAGAAGCATCCGGGTGAATGCCATCGTGGAACAAACCAATGTTTCATTTGCAGACGTGAGGGTCATTTCTCCAAGGACTGCCCTACCTAGTTCAATGCTCAAGGTCAGCAAAGAGCCCCTTATGCTCAACTTCACCATATGCAAGCTACATTGGAGGGACCACTCATAAGCCAGGGAAGACTTGAAGCTCCACCTACCGATGCTCGCATTTATGCAATGATGAAGGATAAGTGGCAGATGAAACCTCCAATGTTGTCACAGGTCAGATCTCAATAGTTTCTTTTAATGCACAAGCTCTTTTTGACACGGGTGCTACGCATTCATTTATATCCTCTTCGTTTGCTAAGAAGTTAGAAGAACATCAAGAGCCTATGAGATAGGGGTTCATTACGACACTACCCTCCGGGGAGGTGATTGTGTCTACACATTATTTACGTACAGTTTCTTTATGGATTTCTGAAAGAGAACTTTTTGTCTATCTTATTATAATCGATATGTGTGACTAAGATATGATTCTTGGGATGGACTTCTTGAGTAAGTATAATGCTTCTATTCAGTGCTGAAAACGAAAAGTGATTTTCCATCCAAAAGGTGAAGAAAGATTCATGTATGTGGGTGAGTCAAGAAAGAAGCCAAACATGTTTTTGTCAGCTTTAAAGGCAAGAAAGTTGTTAGCAAGTGGCTGTATAGGTTATTTGGCAAACATTATAGATAAAAATCAAGAAGAAAAGGCAAAGATTGAAGATGTTTCAGTAGTTCAAGAATTTCCAGAAGTATTTCTAAAAGACCTACCAAGCTTACCTCCAGATAGAGAAATCGAATTTGAGGTCGAGCTTTCTCTTAGTATTGATCTGATTTCCAAGGCACCGTATAGAATGGCTCCAACCGAATTGAAAGAGTTGCACTCCCAACTAAAGGAACTTCATGATAAGGGTTTCATCTGACCTAGTCACTCACCATGGGGAGCACCAGTTTTGTTTGTAAAGAAGAAGGATGGTTCAATGAGGCTCTACATCGATTATAGAGAGCTGAATAAGGTGATGATCAAGAACAAGTACTCGTTGCCTCGAACTGATGAGTTGTTTGATCAACTTAAGGGTGCAACTGTGTTCTCAAAGATTGATCTACAGTCAGGATATCACCAGTTGAAGATAAAAGAAGGAGACATCGCTAAGACAGCCTTTAGATCAAGGTATGGTCACTATGAATTCATGGTTATGCCTTTAGTCTAATGAATGCACCTGCAGCTTTTATGGACCTATGAATCGGGTGTTCAAGGATTACCTTGATAAATTTGTAGTAGTGTTTATCAATGATATTCTTGTTTATTCAAAGAGTTGAGAAAAGCATGTTGAGCACTTGAGGATTGTGCTAGAGACCGTGAAGAGACATCAATTATACGCAAAGTTCTCTACGTGTGAGTTCTAGCTCGACTGTGTGTCTTTCTTGGGGCATGTTGCATCAAAGGATGGAATAATGGTGGATCCTGCTAAGGTTGAAGCTGTTCTTATTTGGAAGCAACCTAAGAATGCAAGCGAGATAAGAAGCTTCTTGGGATTAGTTGGTTATTATCGGAAGTTTTTGGAGGATTTATCGAAGATGGCATTGCCTCTCACGAATCTAACTCGTAAGGGGAAGAAGTTTGAATGGACCGATGAGTGTGAAAAGAGCTTCCAAGAATCAAAGAAAAGGTTTACTATAGCTCTAGTTTTGGCTATTTTGGAAGGGAGTGAAGGAATTTTCCTTTATAGTGATGCTTCCAAAATAGGCCTAGGTGTAGTGTTGATGCAGAATGATAAGGTGATTGCTTATGCCTCGAGACAACTGAAGGATTATGAGAAGAATTACCCTGCTCATGACTTCGAGTTGGCGGCCATAGTTTTTGCATTGAAGATTTGGAGACATTACTTGTATAGAGTTCAATGTAAGATCTACACCGACCATCAAAGTTTAAAGTACTTTTTCACTTAGAGGGATCTATACATGAGGCAGCAGAGATGGTTGCGACTAGTGAAAGATTATGATTGTGAAATCTTTTACCATCTAGGAAAGGTGAATCGGGTGGCTGATGCTCTCAGTAGGAAGACTGTTGTAACATTGATATCATGGCAAACGATGTCCCAACCTTTAAGGAAAGAAATTCTAGACTTTGGTTTGGAACTTATACCAGGACAGCTTTCAGCATTGACTCTTGCTCTATCATTATCTGATGAGATTCGAGACAAACAAGATAAAGATACAAGTCTGGCAAGGATTAAGCAGGAAATCAAGGAAGGAAGATGTGAGGAGTTTTGAGTTGCTGATGATGGAACTCTATATCTTAAGAACTGCTTATGTGTTCCTAATGTTCATGGTTTAAGGAAAAGGATCTTAGTAGAAATCCATAATACTCCTTATTCAATCCATCCAAGTGAGACAAAGATGTACAATGATTTAAGGGACTGCTTTTGGTGATTCGGAATGAAGCGTGATGTTGCTTAGTATGTAAAGAAATGTTTGACTTATTAGTAAGTTAAAACTGAACATCAAAGACCTAGTGGTCATTTGCAGTTAATTCAGATACCTAAGTGGAAGTAGAAGGAGATTGCGATGGATTTCATCACAGGTTTGCCAAGAACTATGAATGAATATGATGCCATTTGGGTTGTTATTGATAGATTGACAAAGACGACACACTTCATCCCCATTAAGATAAGCTACTCTATAGAGCAATTAGTGAAACTTTATGTCAAGGAGATAGTGAGGCTTCATGGAATTCCTAAGTCTACCATCTCTGATCGTGACGGTAGGTTCACATCCAATTTTTGAAAAAGCATGCTGACCACGATGGGTACCAAGTTGCACTTTAGCACAGCCTTTCACCCTTAGACTAATGGCCAAATAGAGAGAATGAATTTAATTTTAGAGGATATGCTCCGTGCCTGTACCCTAGATTACAAGACAAGTTGGTGTAAGATGTTACTGTTAGCGGAATTTGCTTATAACAACAGCTATCAAGCAACAATTAAAATGGCACCTTGTTAGGCTTTATATGGGTGAAAGTGTAGATCGCCTATATGTTGGCTTGAAGTTGGAGAAAAGAAGTTGATCGAAAGCAATGACAGCAAAAATACAGATTTTGTCAACTAGACGTCAGAGATAGTAAAGCTAATATGTAAAAGAATCGAAACTACTCAAAGTCGACAGAAGAGGTATGTTGATAAAAGGAGAAGGCCCTGGGAATTCGCTGTAGGCAATTCTGTGTTCCAATAAGTAGCACCAATGAAGGGAATCATGAGGTTTCGGAAGAAAGACAAGCTAAGCCCGAGGTTTGTCGGACCCTATGAAATTGTGAAGCGGATAGGCAAGATGGCTTATCAGTTGAGTTTGCCACCAGATATGTCATCTATCCATGATGTGTTTCATGTCTCGATGCTTAAAAAGCATGTCCTAGACCCTACACACGTGATCAAACCACAAGTGATTGCAATAAGAGAATATCTCAGCTATGAAGAGAAGCTAGTCAAGATTTTAGATGGAACAACTAAAATCTTAAGGGAAAAAAAATTCCCTTGGTTAAAGTTTTGTGGTGAAATCACCACGTAGAAGAAGCTACGTACGAACGTGAGGATGATATGAGGGCCAAGCATCCAAAATTGTTTTGAGTTGTGAGGACAAAACTCTTATAAAGTGGAGAGAGTTGTAACGCCGTCGTTTTCGTCTATGGACACTTATGTTAATTTAACGTTAGAATGTGATATTTTAGGGCTATTATTATTTATGTTAAGTAAATTAACTTTTTATTTAGTAATGTCGTAGGTGATGGCCTCGTAGGATCGATGTGTTCGGGATGTTCATGTCAAAAGTGATGACAAGCTTAAAAATATTTATTTATTTTTCTTGAGTTTCAACTTGCTCTAAATTTATAATATTTATAATGCTCTAAGGTTATGTATGCCTACAGTTAAATTCTTGATGATGACATGAACGTTGTTACATATTTTCTTATTTTTATAATATTAATGATGTCATGATAATTATGTGTATTAACATTTTTGGGTCATAGAGTAAATATTATTATCGTATATAAAATTATATTATATTATATTATATTTTAATATATTTATAATACAATATATTATATTATATTACATATAACCTTAACGTTTACATAATAATATGTTTATATCATATTATATCTTATATTATATTATATTATACTATATATATATTATGTTATATTATATATATAATCGGTTATTATATATTACGTAATATATTATATTATATTATAATTAGTTATTACATATATTATAATATATATATATTAATATAAACTTATGTATAAGGGAAGGAAAACAACAGATTGTCATGAGAAAGAAAAAAAAAAGAAAAGAAAAAGGGGAAAATTGAATTAGATTAGGATTAGGGTTTTCTATACTCATCTAATCTCTTCTCTCTCATAAACCTATAAGTATACCTCTAAGCCACTAAAGTCTTCATTCTTTTAATTTATAGCTAAAGAAAATTTTCTCTTTCTCTAAAATTTTCTTAGATACTCTCTCTTTGTTCTCCATATTTTCTTCCCTTCTCTCCCTTATTTTTCTACAAACAATTGATGAAATATTGGTTTTTCTCCTAGATAAATTCAAGAGAATTGAGAAGAATCGTTTTGAAGGTAAGAAACTCATTCTAGACAATTGTTGAAATTTTGTTTCCTTTGTAATCTGACCCTATAACTCTGCCTATGAATTTCCGTTTGCTCTAAAATTTTAGTATGATGTTTATGTATGTGTTATGTGATATGCCTCAAAATTTAAATTTATTTGGAATTTTTTGTGCTGAGATATTAAAATTTTATTCTTTGCCACTCTTGACCAAACTACTGTTGATTGGTATTTTGCACAAAAATATAGTCCATGTTTATGGGGCAAACGACCTTTAATTTGAACAAAATTTTATAGAGATATTGATGCATATGTCAGAAAAATTTCGTGTTTACTTGATGAATATTTTATGAGTTCTTAAATTTTCTTAAAGATAGGTTTTTATAGCTGTTTATTCAGTGAATTCGGTACTTCCTGTTTATGTGACCTATATATATAGCTAAATAAATTTATTTGCTAATGAGACTTTCTGTGGTACTGTATATATATGTTATTAGGTTGTCATAAAAATTTTAGGGTTAAAGTAATTTTATTTTAATTATAGGAATTTTGTGATCGTGTGTTGCTCACTGCTTTAGGTAATTAGAGTTTGTTTGGTCTCTGAATTCTAATGCATGTTTTGAATTGTTAAAAATTTATTTGAAGTTAATTTTTGGATAGGTTATAGTTTTGTAGAATTATTATTATCATCACAAAGATTCTTTTATTGTATGTATTTTATATGAATCAGCGATTGCACAAAGTTGATTTACTTGCTTCGATTAACCTTTCGTTAAATCTTAGATTGGAGATATCATAGATTTTCATATTTTTGTTATGTAAATCTTTATGGATATATTTTATTATCAATTAGTATCATGTTAATTATGTGTTTATAACATTAATTGAGGTTTTATTGGGCTATGAATTGGTATTGAATTTTTTTATGCCTTAAGCCTACTTTTAGTACAAACACCTGACAGCCGTCGTGTTTCACTAATTTTCAATTTTGTATTGTACTATTTATATTTTTCTCAAATACTAGACATCTTAGCTTTCTTTTGGCTTTTGAGTTGCTTGAATCAAAGTTTTCTTTAAATAGTTATGATTTTTCAAAGTTGACCTTGAAAGCTATACAGTTTTACACAAACCTGAAATTTAGATTAAATTTTGAGGACTTTTTCTTCATGCAAATTATTGTCAAAATATGGGTATATTTATCAATTCTTTGTTTTTGAGTCTAGTTTCTAATGCCACTAGTTTTGATTGATTTGGAGTTAAGATGAAATTATTATGAATTTTTAAGTGAATAAAGGTCATTCTACCTACTTTTGGGAATTATGCCCTAGATTCATAAATTGTGATTTTGTGCTTCTTGATATTATTACGTGATAAGATGATGTTTAATGATAGTATGAGTTGTTTATATATTGCTAATAGTATTGCTAGTGACTTATGGTCAATATGAATGCTTGACATGAACACTCCAAAAGGCGAGCACATCGAGAACCGCAGCAACGTCACCCAAGTTAAGATTTAGTAAGCAAGCAAGACAAGTAAGTACATTCTCACCTACAACATGACTTTTAAGAACATGTTTTATGATAATTTTTAAGTAAATTTTTACATGTTGTTTTCTCATGAAAGCTCTTGTTGCAACAAGAAAATTTAACGAATGTTTCAATGATGAGATATGTTAAAAGTATATCTATATATATGTATCACTTTATTAAGTGTTGCACACCCTATGTTTATGATGTCCCAAAGGTTGGACTTGTCATGTTTGGTTTGGGATTAGCTACCTCTCTCCTCTCATGATGGCGCACCTACAATGATGATGTTTATGGTGCTACACTTGGGCCCCAAAGATAAAATGAATGAAGTTTTTAGTATGGATAATGATGATGAAAGAAATGTTCTATTCAAAACTGTGCCAAGTGCACTATTATGTTAATGATGATTTAATTATGATATTTCATAAAGATGTTCACAAAATGTTTTATGTTGTGAGATAGGAAAGTGTACTTACTAAGTTTTTGCTTACTTAGTTTATAATCATGTTGCAGATAAAGGTAAGAGGACCATGGAATAGGTGGAGGGCGAGGACGGGCGTGTGAACTATAAATGATGGATTGGAAATTGAAGAACGCCAAGAAAGAATAATTTTTTTTCTTGAACTATGTTTTTATTTATTTGAATGCTTAAATTTTTGCACTATTAAGTAAAAAGACTTGTTTTACATTGATTTTCATTTTTCAAAAGTTTAGTCTACCGAACTGTTTAAATAGATTTTAAAGTTTGTTTCAAAATTTTATTTGAAATATGGTTTTGTTAATTTGGCATTGATAAACTATGAAAGAAAAAAGGATTTGAAATATTTGGAATATTTTTTTTAAAAAAAAATTTGTATCCGTGGATCCTGGGTAATGTTTATCAAATTGTGTTTGAATTTAATTAGTTTATCTTATAAATAATGATAACAATGATGCAAGTAACGATTATTGTGACGATTGTAAGGGGACGTACACTGAGCAAGTGCATCGGCCTTAAAATTTTTTGATCTGGGAATCTGTTTGATTGAGTAAAATTTAAACTCTCCGAGCAATGTCCTGACCTCTTGCAAATACGCGGTCATGGATTCTGTCTGAGCTTGAAACACCCCAATGACTTATTGGACGATGAGCATGGAGTTACTATGGATGACTATCTGGTCTACCCTGAGATCTCTAGCAATTCTGAGTTCGGCCAAGAGTGCTTTGTACTCTACCTCATTGTTAGAGGGTTTGAAGTCGAACCAAAGTGAGTAGACTGTTTTATACCTGTCTAGGCTAGTTAGGACTAGCCCGGCACCTCAACCCTCAACACAGGAGGATTCATCTACAAAGAGCTTTTATTCTAGTTTTGGCCTGGAGGCATAATCACCTCTATTGCAGCTAGGGGCGTCTGGGTTTTTGACAGGTGCTTTCTCGGCTAGTGGTGTGCCTACTCGGCATCAGTGAACTTGATAATAAAATCTGCAAGGGCTTTGGCCTTGATAGTTGTTCTCGGGACAAAATGAATGTCATATTGACAGAGTCTACCAACCATTTGGCCATCCGTCCTGATATCTCCAGACTTTGGAGAACTTGCTAGAGAGGGAACTTCGTTAGGACTTGGATAGTGTGGCCTTGCCATAGTTTTCGAGCCAAAGTGATGAGGGCAAACGCAAGCTTTTCAAGTGGGGGTACCTTTCTTTGGCCCCTCGAAATACGTGGCTTATGTAATAGACAGGCTTTTGAACTTCATCTTCTTCTTAGAGGAGGACCGAGCTGACAGCCTTTTCTGGCACGATGAGGTAGGCGTACAAGACCTCTCCCAGTAAAGGTTTGGATAGGAGCGGGGACATGGCTAAATACCTCTTTAAATTTTGAAAGGCTTCCTCACACTCTCTGCTCCACTTAAACCTCCCCTTGAGTGCTTGAAAAAATAGATGGCATTTATCGGTAGACCAGAAGACGAACCTAGAGAGGGCCGCTACCATGATGGTGAGTTTTTTCACTTCTTTGACTGTCCGAGGTGAATGCATGTTTATAACGGCTTGAGCCTTGGCTGGGTTAACCTCAATCCCTCTTTGATTGACTAAAAATCCAAGAAATTTGTTTGAGCTAACCCCAAATGCACATTACACCAGGTTGAGTTTCATCCTATGCTTTTTAAGAATGTTGAAGCTCGCTCGAAGATTGGCCATGTGGTCTATTGCCCGGACGGATTTAACTAACATGTCATCCACGTAGATTTCCATGGTTTTGTCTATCAGCCGAGCAAACATTTTGTTGATTAGGCGTTAGCAAGTAGCCCCGGCATTCTTAAGTCCAAAGGGCTTGACTACATAACAGTAAAGCCCATGGTCGGTGACGAAGGCTATTTTTATCTAATCCTCCTCAGCCATCCGAATTTGATTATAGCTGGAATAGGCGTCCATGAAGCTCGGCAGCTCATGCCTGGCGATTGCATCAATAAGCTGATCTATTCAGGCCAGTGGAAAGTAGTCCTTAGAGTAGGCCCTGTTTAGGTCGGTATAGTCTATAAAAACCTGCCATTTTCCATTCGCTTTCTTGACTAGGACCACATTTGCCAATCGCTCCGGACACTTTACTTCTTGGATGAATCCCTCCTTTAGGAGCTTATGAACTTCTTCATTAATGGCGGCGTACCTTTCTAGGTTAAAGCCCCTTCTCTTCTGAATAACTAGCTTGTACTCTGGTCATATGTTAAGCTGATGACAGATTATGCTAGGATCAATGCTGGGCATGTCCTCGTGAGACCATGCAAACACATTCTAATACTTCATAAGGAGCTTTGCAAGGTCGACCCAGATCTTAGGTTTCAGTTGAGAACCTAGTTGGATCGTATAGTCAGGACGTGCTAGGTCAAGGCTAAATGGCACCAGATCCTTGATAGGGGTGGCTCTCACCTCCTCCTCGGGCATATAGAGGTCGAGGTCGAAAAGCATTTTAGGTGCTAGCTCGATCAAAAGCTATATTTCCTTGACCTTGTAAACGACCGAGACATTTAGTTGTTAAGCTGATGTAGTCTTCATAGCATTAACATAGCAAGCTTGGGAATCTTTCTATCGTGACCTCATTACTCCGACCCCGTTGTCCGTTGGAAAATTCATGGCCAGGTTGTAGGTGGAACCCACAGCCTTTAGTGCATTTAACATCAAATGGTCGATAATAATGTTGTATTGGGAGGGTTTGTCGATGATGAGGAAGCTAATGATGCATGTCACCTAAGCAGCACCCTTACCGAAGGTGACCGGTAGGCCAACCTTCCCAATTGCTCTACGCATTCACCAATGAAGCCATAAAGTGGCGTCTGAACAGGGATAAGGGTAGCATTGCTGATCTTTAGCTTGTCGTACACTTGCTTGAATAGGATATTAGCAGAGCTATCATTGTCAATCAGCACACGCCTTACTATGTTGTTAGCGATGTACAGCTCGCACACAAGGGCGTCATTGTGTGGGTGGATTAATTTATCCACCTCCTTTTCCGTAAATGTGATCGGCATGTCATGTTGGTGGTAGATTTTATTGATGTGCTTGGACATGTTAATGAGCTCGCCTCTCTCGATTAGCCGAGCTTCTTAGGTGTAAACCCGTTGCCCACTTGATGTGTCCACAGTAACTGGCCCTCTAAAGATAGTGTGAACAATATTCGAGGGTTTCCCAACGAATCTTTTGCTTTCCACCCGAGATTCTATAAGATAAAGTCTCAGCTTTAATTCAAATAACCCAATAGAGAAGTTATCTAATTAAAACAACTTTATCTAGATAATCTCTAGGAAAATAAATGAATTCTTGATAATTCTACAAGTTTATCTTGATTTAATTTATTCAAAATTAAATCAACTGAAAAACAGACAAGACTTATCTAATCCCAATAATTCAACAAGTTTATCTTGAATTAATTTTATCACCAAAATTAATTCAACCAATAAACAAACATAAATTATCTGGTTTTATCGAAGTTGAGCCAATCTGATAAATTTGACATAAGTCACCAATTATTGAAAAGCACGCCGTATGGTTACAAGATTTTTGTGAGCTAGCAAGGGGGACCTGATGGACCTATATAGTTCAAGCTCCCAATAATTATGAAACCCAATATCCTAGATATACATTTCATAATTATCAACTCTAGCACTACTCCACTAAAAGCTTAGAGTAACACTCTCGAACTATATAGAATTACAAAGCCCATATAGCTAAGTCTCCATGACATATCATAATATATTGTATCCTGATAGGATTATCCACAATCGGCTTAAGGGCAAGTTCTGTCTTACCTTTTCGATTATTTTTATCTTACCATTAGAAAACTTACCATCTAATGACAGTATACCATTTTGTTACACCTATGTATCCATATGGTTGAGCGCTCCAGTTTTTCAATTACAAGATAACGTATATAAGAGGATATCACTACTCCTAAAGAGGAGCTAGAGATTCCATATCTTTGAATAATAGGTCTACGCTATCAAGAGTCATGCCTTCAACGTATCGGCATGCATACTACTATTAAAATATGGGTGTTACCCTTTGGTATATCAAAAGACACAGGTCAAGACAACGGGCCTACTATTCATCTCAAGATTAAGATACAATACAAATGGTTGACTAAAGTAAATCGATTTGCCGAGATAGAATTATTAATCCAAATCAATTCACTTTATGTCCCAATCCAACACATTGTCACCTATGATAACGTGCCAATGTTTCTATTCATGGAGTCCACTTCCGATGGCCAAGACAAACCATCTCCTAATAGAGATATATACAACATAACAATCTTTACATGAATAAAACGTCTAACTTTATTCACTCGATTGCGGATCTTATGATTTAGACTGTCACCTTATGAATCGTGTCTTTCGTATAATCTGTTCATTCTTAAAGGTTTAGATCGGCAGTCTCAGACTTTTTTTTTTTTGCTTAACATACACTCAACAAATATAAACGTAAAGAGGACAAGATTTGGTATATAAATAATAAATAAATTCTTTATTAATAAAAATATCTCCCAAAACATATTACATTTTTACTTCTTATAGCATACATGTCTAACAGATAACCCTTCGATGACCTCTAGGCACTTCAACTACTGACCAAAGAAGCACCCTGAGCTGGGGGGCAAATGTTGTTGGGTCTCCGAGTTGGGCCTAGGTTGAGTATTGAGCCCAAGAAGGCTCGAGACGGATCTTGGCCCATATAGTCTCAGTGCATTTTAGAAGCTTCTTTACAGATGATATCCAAGAAGGGTAAAATAGCCCATTAACGTCCGCATTCAAACTAGAAGATCTCCAAGATAGCGATAAGCATTTAAGTTGATCAATATCTATCGAATCTATGACACTCAAAAGGAATAAGTCCAATAAGAAGTCACGGTGACATCATCAGCCAATAGGAGAAGATATTATCATACATTTGAATTTGAATAATGCTTAAAGGGCAAGGTCGTGGCCGACCCCTAAAAACTATAAATAGAGGCTAGCTCTAGAGAGCAACCTAAGTTGAGTTTTTGGCACAAACCATTTTTACACTTATTTTCTCATAGTGAAATGAGTTTGGCAAGAAATCCTTTGTACAAACCCTTTGTACACTTATTTTCTATACCCAAGAAAACTCCAAAGTGGACAAATTTGACGAGTTTTGTCTGTCAACAAAAACAAACATTGCTATTAATGTGGTGATTTGCTATAGATTTGTGATTTTATGATGCAACTTATCAAAATTAAAAGTTCAAAGAATAAATTGAAAATTTGCAATAAATTTGGGGATAACACTACTAAATAGTTTTTGGTTATTAGGTTAAAAAATAAGGTTTCATAGTTGATTAACGGGAAAAGGGGAAAATGTGCGATAAGTTGAACAGTACTGAATACTTTTTTTCATATTAGGTTAAAAAATGAGGCTTCGGGGTTGATTAACGGGAGAGGGACGGGGGCAGAAGCGTAATTTCGTAAGTAGAAGCGAGGATAAGATCAGCCGTCCTCGGGCTTTAGGATTTTGCAGACTTAACTTTACCATCTCTCTCTTCTTCTTCTACTCTTCTCTCGGCTTTGATTGAAATCTAAACGCGAATCATGACAGCTCAGACGCAGGAAGAGCTTCTCGCTGCTCATCTTGAACGGAAAAAGATTGACGTAAGATTCTCTCTTATATTTTTTTTTATTTATGTGACAATTTTGGTGATTTGTTCTGTTTTTGTGTCTGACAATCATTTAGAATACTGGAAATGGAACTTTTTGTTGCCGACACGTGGTTTTGCTCCAGATCTCTTTGCTTTTTTTTTTTTCGTTTTCTCTTTAAAATTTGATAGTTAGTTGAAGCAATTCTTTGAGTCTCTTTAGTTTTTTAGTGTAGAATTTTTCCATTCGTAGCTGGATTTGTTACTATGTTTTTTTGTCAGTGAAATTACTGTATTTTCGACACTGGTTTTACCAACAAAGTTTTCTTATAGTTACTAGGTAGTTGTAGTGGCTATTGTTGTCTTTTTCATTGGATCTTCTTCAATGGCTACTTTCGAATTTCTGAATCTTATTTCTTTGTTTTATTTATTTTTTGCTAATGGGATATTGTTTCTGTATGTTCCTTTGCTGAAGAAGCTCGTATTTTCAAATCAATCTTCACTGAAACGAAATGAAGAATTATCTGGAACTTCGTTTGTTAAATTGCAAGCTTAACGGTCTGGATGACGTGTATCGAAATCATGTGAATGTCCTTTACTGCATATTTAGCATTATTAACCTCGAAAATTATTCAGTCCTGAAAGAAACAAGGTCATTTCCTGTCCATTCTGTTGCGCCTTACGTACTGTTGATTATTGCGCTTGTAGAAATTTTTCTTATTCATTTTCCTGTTGTATCTTTTTTGTCTTAAAAATTACACGCTCCTAAATCTTGAGCCTACATTTATTGAATCAGCTGAATTAGAATCCATCTATGATTTTCATCTTTTTCTTTTGCTGGGTTTGGAACATGAAGTAATATTTGGTGTAATTGAAAATTGTATCTGCAGCCTGATCAGCCTACTGTTGAAGATGAAGAGGACGATGATGAGGATGATGATGATGATGACAAGGATGATGATGACGTTGAAGGTAGAGATTTTTATTTGCAACTATGCATTCTCTATTTAATTTTTGCTCTTTCCATTTTATTTTCTAATGTTAATTTTTTTTATAGCAGTACTACTAATAATATTTTGATTATTTTCATTTGTCACGATACATTCGTAATTACCACACATAATTATAGAATAAACTATCTGTACTGAAGGTAAATACCGTATCTACTAGCATAGTCTGCATGGTGGTGACAGAAAATAATGAAAAACTAATGTTATTTATGAAATTTTAATGACGAAAAGAAATTAACCCTATTTTCTAGCCCACATTCTCCCATGTTTGTTGCTTCTTTTGGTATTAGGTTTTGGGCATGAAGATCTAAATTTGACATACATTTGAATTCATTTTCTATGTTTTTGGTTTTGTTTTGTCTTTTTGTATGGTAACTCAGTTGGCTGTGTGCTAATTTGTACTTGCTAAACAGAATTGTTGCGAAGCAAGAAACCAGATATCCATAAAACAATATTTAATCAAACAATATTTAAGGAGATTGTTAGCTAAGTTTATAAATCATTAATTTACTTCTAAATTGCGATAGTGCTATAACATTTCTTTAAATGTTGATGATGAAGTAGGTGTATATTTACTGATTTTACTTCGTGCTAAATGTTGTGGAATAATTTGTAGTGGCGGATGAATCTGTAATTTAATGGAATCCTTTTTTTTTTCTTTTATCAAACAACAAAAGTAAAACTTTATCAGTTAGTAATTGTAAATATGTTTAAAATTTCTACGTTATCTCACATAATTTATATCTTTGACAAGAAATTCTGTTACTTGCTCATTTAAGAAAACAACCAAAAGAAAATATATAAGTTGTTATTTTCCCTCTTATCTATGATTTTCTCAAAAAGGTCTGACTTTCTAATTACACATGATCCTAACTTGTCGAAGCTTTTATTATATTTCTTGTTTTGAATGAAGTTCATCTTTTTATGTGATATAACAGGGCAGCATGATGGAGATGCAACTGGTAGGTCCAAGCAGAGTAGGAGTGAAAAGAAAAGTCGAAAAGCAATGCTAAAGCTCGGAATGAAACCTATTCCTGGTGTTAGCAGGGTGACTGTCAAAAAGAGCAAGAATGTTAGTACATTTTTTCTACTATGTTCTTATGATTTGTAGGCCTTTCAAATTGATCTGCCTGTACTGTTAATTCAAATAATGTATTAATACATGTTCTTTCAGATCTTGTTTGTCATCTCAAAACCGGATGTTTTTAAGAGTCCAACATCAGATACATATGTCATCTTTGGGGAGGCTAAAATTGAGGACTTGAGCTCACAACTCCAGACACAGGCCGCAGAGCAGTTCAAAGCTCCTGATCTCAGCCAAGTGATCTCTAAACCTGAGTCCTCGGCCACGGCCCAGGATGACGAAGATGTAGATGAGACTGGAGTGGAACCAAAGGATATCGAGTTGGTCATGACACAAGCAGGAGTATCCAGGTCAAAGGCTGTGAAAGCACTGAAGGCTGTTGATGGAGACATTGTTTCTGCCATTATGGAGCTTACCAACTGAGAAGAGTTGAATGATTTATGGTTTCTCGGATTGGTGTGCTTTTAAGTTTGAGATGCTTTCTAATGCTAGGCCCTTTTTTTTTTTTTTTTAATTTATCAATCCCCCCTGTTGTATGAGTTGCAAACTAATATATGCCTACATGGATAAAAACAGAGCCTTTTTGGCCTCTTGGTTTTGATTTTTCACTAGGTTTTGCCATGTTCAAAGTTCACCGGCTGTCTAGTTGGGATGCCCGCATTTCGCAGTTTACAATTTTTTGGAACAGCGTATTACATGTTGCTAGAGTGACGTGAAGCGCATTATAAGTGTATGATAGGAGGGATGTTGGGACCAAGTTTTGGTTCCCGCCGCACAAAAGTTTCAGCTTTTAAAGTCCCAACACTAGAGCTTCCTAAAGCTTTTCAAATGCTGCATACGATACTCTACAAGATGACCATGAATCTTTCGTTTCGGAATACTGCTCTTGTTCTCTACTTCCTTCCTAGGTTTTTTTTTCTGCTTTTGCCCAACAAAAATGAGGACGTGTTAAGCCTTGTTTTGCTTGAGGTCGTTGATTGCAACCTTGCCTATTTGGAAAGCTAGAACTTGATCTTTAAGATTTGTTTAAGGTTGCTTAAGTTCAAATTTATCTTTAAGGTGAGTCGGAGTTCGATCTTTAAGATTTACTTTAGATCTAACAGTGACCGCACCGCCTATTTGACTAGTTACAGCACAACCCTCAACTGCAACCTTACCTGAGGCAAGTTGATGTTTGAGCTTTAAATTTAACTTAATTATTATTATGACTGCTAAACTGCAGCCCTATCTTTCAGCCGAGCTAGGGCTTCACCTTTAACAAGCTACCACTCACTTTTAAAATTTGAATGTGGCTTTTTTTTATTTGTAGAATTAAAATATGTCTACAGTTTATGAATATTCTTTATATGTTTCAATAAAAATGTATAAAGACATTAATAACAACAATAATGATATTGTTAGTTTTAATTTATTTTTTTAGAACAACTATAATATATGTATTTAAGATTTCAAAAGGATTATAATATCATTATATTTAAAAAATCCTTAGAATTAGGGTGTTTGTTGCTTAAATTCAAATTGGTATATAAAATGACGATTTTGAAATTCTTTAAAAAGATGGAATTTTTTTATCGACAAATTGGATTTACCAACAAATTGGAATTACGGTGTTGTAATTAAATTAATGACATAGTATTATTAAGTCTTTTTATCTGCATTATCGCTTTTAAGTTAATGATACGTAACGATAGTGATACGCAATAACATTCATTTTTTAAGACTTCAAGTGAATAATATTTTTTGTCTTTTTGTGATATGTAATTAAATTAATGATATAGTATGTATTAAGTATTTTGGTGTATCTTATAGGTTATATAATTGTTATATCATTAAGTTAATGATACGTAATGATAATGATACTCAATTACATTCATTTCATTTTTTTAAGACTTCAAGTGATAATGATAATACATCAATGTAATATGTTAAAATAAGAAATATACGTGTATATTTTTTTCCCTAATTTAACTATTTGAAAACTAAGGAAATTTGTTATAAAAATTTGAATTCATGATAATATTTAATTAGAGGGTATTTTAGGATTCTGAACATATGAAATTTTAAAAAAAGGATATATAAGTGATATTTGTATAACGAAAACAGATATTAATTCATTCTTTGAAAAATAGACAAGTTTTATAATTTTTACTAAAATTTGTTCTAGGTTGCTTCACTAGAACTTCATCTTTAGCCGAGCAAACTATGGGCTAATTGCAGGAGTTAAACCTTGAGCTTCTCCTTTGAGCTTTTACTTTGGAGCTTGAGCCAAGGAAGCTAAAACTAGTTTGCAGTATCGGGGCTTAACCTTGACCTTTCGTCCTTCAATGTGGGAGCTTTCTTCTCTTACTTCCTTTGTGTGTGTGCGTGCGGGCGTGTGCGTTTTTTCATGAATTATTGATGTTTTAAGATTACTCACTCGAGTTGTATTTCGTGGTGGAAGTGAACTTTTAGCTAAGGCACAAACTGTTAATACCATTTTCGGTCGAACACATGCATGCATGAATGGGTACTTAATGGTGTGTGAAAATGTCGCTTGGTGGGTCAACTGCGTCTCGCTTATGCACCACCTGTACTCAAGGTCAGATGTAATTTCATGTCACGCCCTGGAGTACGGGAGGTGACGTGGGGGTTTAATTAAGTTAATTAAATAAAGATTTAGTTAAAAACAGGGTTTAAAATTCAAATTTATAATTAAAAAGTGATAATTTTAAAATTTATTTTAAGTAGAATAATTTAAGAAATTAAAATGAACCATTATAATAATTAAACAAATGAAAAATAACATTAAAATAATTAAATATGGGGTGGAACGCGTATGGGTCCCACTAGCCCACATATTGTGCACACACATGTAGTACTGACAATATTATGATACAACCACAGTCTAGAATAAAAGAGAAGATAAAATCTTACATGCCTTGAATTATATTTTTACCTACCCAAATCTTCTACTGATTGTAAGTCCGGTAGGTAGACTCTTCTCCAATCCTATGCTGATATCTACCTAGGGTTCAAATTTTAAAACAAATAAAAATGTGAGCGAAAGGCTCAGTAGGACTGTATTTGAAAATTATTCAATTTTTAAAAGAAATTGCGTAACCAAATAAATATATAGAAAACAAGCTAGAACAAGTAAACAAATAAATAATTAAATGAGAATTTAACAAAAATATAATCTTACCAAAACAATTCAAATAGGTCAACCAGAAAGAATACAATTTTCCTTCTCTAGACAAACCATATGTAATTCACCACCGTAGTGGCCCAGCTGGGTTTCGGGACCTGCCCCCAAGGTCGTTCACCACACGACCCGATCTCTGATATGGCATCATGCCCTAAAATATATATGCATATATATCTCTTTGATTCATAAAATCTCTTCTTTACCAGATATAATCATTTATATTCATTATGGGGTTCATTATCAACATTTATCAATCAACTGCTTGTAAAGATACTTAAATAGAATAATTTCCCAATCTATCATTGAAAACATTTGATAAAAATTCATTTTGGCTTAAATCATTTTGAAAATAGGGCTACCAAAGAAGAGGGGTAGAAGTCCTACCTCAATATCCGTGTCGGTGTCCCACACCGTAATCCCGGTTCGCTATACGTTAACTTTGCGGATCCATGCACAAATCCTAAATACATAGTAACTTAATCCATTAGTATCTAACCTGAGGTATCCTATGGTACTAAATCATCTCATGATGTCCTAGTGTGCCATTTAGGTTTATAAAATCATTATATGAAGTTGAAATTTAAATCAGGATTCAAAACAATAAAAACGGGTGAAAATCACAAAATCTTTCCTTGCTCAGTCGGCCTGTCGAACTGCACAATTCGGCCTACCGGAAGTCCAAGTCCGGTCAGCCAAACATCTCCAGATTTGGCCTGCCGGTCGAATGAATCCGGCCTGCCGATCCTTTGAATCTGGCCTGCCGAATACGAAGTTCGGCCTGCCGATCTGGGAAAATTCCAGAATTTTCCACGCACGGGTCTCGGCATTCTGAATTTTAAATCTTCAAATCTAACCTGTTTCCTCAATTCCCAGGCATGGATAATCAACATAAACTATAGAAAATTGTAGTAGAACACTTTTTAATGGTTTAAAACAAGTTTTAAACAAGATTTTCACAAAAATCCGAAAATAGAGAAAATAGAGGAAAAATAAAAAATCTTGATTCTAATCCGTTTTTGATGAAATAAAGTTTCAATCCTAGTTAATCTAAGTTACTCTAAGCTAGATCAAAGCTTTTCTAGACTTAAAAACTCTTAAATTTCAAAATGCAAGAAAATTTGAAAAAGTGAAAAAGTTTAGAAATTTTGAAAACTAACCTTAAATCGAAGCTTGAATCGAGTTTGTGGCTGCTCAATCGCGTTCCCGTGCCTTCAATCCACAATCCCGAAGCTTGAAAACGAATTTTGCTTCAAAAATTTTGAGAGATTGAGGGAGAGAGTGAGTGAAACCGAGTGAGTGAGAGTGAGAGGAGAGAGAGACGAGCGTGAGAAAATGAGAGGAAGAGAGAAAGAGAGAGAAAATAAATAGAGAAAAAGAAAAAGCAGTTGTACAAAACTGTGTGCAATAATACACTGTTTTCAAAATCAAATTGCTTCATTAAAAATTAAATTGACAATTAAAAACAATTTTGAATAATTAAAAATCACTAAAAGAGTAAATTAACACAAAGTTTCTAATTTTTTCACAAAATAATCAAATTAAGTTCAAAACACTCATTATGGCACACTAATTCACCGTTTTACACTCTAATATCATTTAATCAACTTCGGGGTGTTACAACTCTCTACCCCTAAAAGAAATTTCGTCCTCGAAATTTAAAAATTGACTCAAAAACAAAATAAATGCGGATACAACTCCCGCATACTCGATTCCAATTCCCAAGTGGCTTCATCAATCCCGTGATACTGCCACACGACCTTAACTAACGAGATCTCACGACGGCGTAAACTAATTACTTTACGATCGATGATCTAAATAGGCACCTCTTCATATGTCGTGTCTTTCTGAATCTGCACATCCTGAAACGAAACGATCTTATCCTGCTCAGGTGGATAGTTTCGAAGCATCGATACGTGAAGTACATCATGAACGTGCGAAAGTCTTGGAGGAAGGTTGAGTCGATACGCAACCACACCCACACGTTGAGTAATCTCGAACGGTCCAATATATCTTGGCGTAAGTTTTCCTTTTACTCCGAATCTCGAAATGCCTTTACGAGGAGATACTTTCAAAAGTACAAAATCTCCAACTTCAAACTCCAAAGGTCACCGTCTTCTATCCGCGTAGCTCTTCTGTCGACTCTGAGCTGCTCTCAATCGATCTCGAATCACGACGATCTTCTCGTTGCTATCATGAATCTCATCTGGCCCAAGAATAACCTTATCTTCTGGCTCGGCCCAACATACTGGCGATCGACACGGTCGCCCATACAATGCCTCGAACGGTGCCATAACAATACTCGATTGATAGCTGTTGTTGTATGCGAATTCTACCAGATGCAAGTATTTCTTCCAGTTTTCGCCGAAGTCTAACGCACAAGCTCGTAACATGTCTTCGAGAATCTGAATAACCCGCTCCGATTGTCCGTCCGTCTGAGGATGAAATGCCGTGCTGAAATTCAAATCTGTACCTATAGCCTCTTGAAAACTCCTCCAATACCTAGCATTAAATCTGGTGTCCCTATCAGAGGTGATGGACAAAGGAACTCCATGCAATCGTACTATGTTCTGTAGATACAATTCTCCAAGAATCCTCCTTGAACACGTCGATCTGAACGGAATGAAATAAGCCGATTTCGTTAACCTGTCGATCACGACCCAAATCACATCGTACCGCTGCTCCGTCCTCGGTAATCCGGTAAGAAAATCCATCTTCACGTGTTCCCATTTTTACTCTAGAATAGGAAGTGGCTGAAGCTGACCTGCTGGCTTCTGATGCTCGACTTTCACCTGAAGACAAATCGCGCATTTGGCCACGTATTCCTAAACGTCTTTCTTCATGCCTCTCCACCAATACTGTCTCTTTAAATCACGATACATCTTCGTACTCCCTAGATGAATAGCGAATTGAGATCTATGAGCTTCGTCCATTACGACTTTCTTCACTTCTGCGATAGCTGGAATTGCTAAACGCTTCCTGAAGTACAACGATCCATCTGCATGTATCTTCCATTCTTCGAACTGCTCCTCGTTTTGAATTCGTGTCCAGATTCCCTGAAGATGCTGATCTTGCCACTGGTTCTGCTTCACCGTCTGAACAAGAGCTGGGGTTGCCTCCATATGATACACCGAAATACGATCGTAGTCCTCGCAATACTGTAGACCGAACTCACTTATTGTCGCATCTCTTTTCCAATCCTCGAGAGCCAAACATGCCAATATTCCTAAAGATTTTCGACTGAGCGCATCCGCGACAACATTAGCTTTCCCGGGATGATACTGCAATGCAAAATCATAGTCTTCCATGTATTCTATCCACCTCCGCTGCCTCAAGTTCAAATCCCTTTGAGTGAACAGATACTTCAAACTCTTGTGATCGGAGAAAACCTGAAATGTCGCCCCGAACAAATAACATCTCTAAATTTTCAATGCATAAATCACCGCTGCGAGCTCCAAATCATGAGTGGGATAATTCCGCTCGTGAGGTCATAACTGTCTCAATCTGTATGCTACCACACGTCCCTGTTGCATCAACACGCATCCAAGTCCACGTCCTGAAGCATCCGTATAAACCTCGTATGGCTCATCACTGCTGGGAATAATCAACACTGGAGCTGAAGTCAATCGAGTCTTCAATTCTTGAAAAGCAAACTCACATTCATCGTTCCACTCGAATCTAACATTCTTCCTAATCAATCTCGTTAACGGCGCT
>CAMOHE010036152.1:0-45160 GCA_946598075.1 Artocarpus hirsutus
GCTGATGAGGGTAAGACCAATGCCTAACCCGTTCATGCTCGAGGATCTATCAACAAATAGTTTATATTCTGTTTGAGGCTAACTCACGTTGTTGTTGCGTGAGTTATGATCTTCGACAGTTACCTTCTCGGTTGAAGGGTTGGCTTGTCCGGTATCTGTGAACCCTACTATAAAGTCGGCCAAAGCTTGTGCTTTTATGGCTACCCAGAGCATATAACGTATGTTTAATTTTTCGAGCTATACAGACCACTTACCCATCTGACTAGAAATTTCTAGATTTGGCTGGCGTAAGGGATACTTGGTTAGGACTCGAATTATGTGCCCTTAGAAGTATAGTCAAAGCTTCCGAGCAGAGATGACGAGGGCAAATGCTAACTTTTCTAATGGAGGGTATCTCTCCTCAAACGTAGAAGGCTTTGCTGGTGTAGTAGACTAGTTGTTGGGCATTCTCTTTTTCTCGGATGAGGACTGAGCTAACCGCCTTCTCGAACACCACCAAGTAGGTGTAGAGTATTTCTCCAGGTAAAGATTTGGATAAGAGCGGGGGTGTGGCCAAGCATTTTTTAAGATTCTAGAGTGCTTCCTCAAAGCTTGGAAAAAAGGTTGGCACTTATCAGTAGATAGCGAGACAAATGTGGATAAGGTAGCAACCATGCCGGTCAGCTTCTGAACTTTCTTAACTATTTGGGGCGAGTGCATGTTCACCACAGCTTGGGCCTTGGTTGGATTGATTTTAATGCTGCGATGGTTGACCATGAATGCGAGAAACTTATCGGACTTCACTCTGAATGGGCACTTGGCCAGGTTGAGTTTCATCTTATATTTCCAAAGTATGTCAAAGCTGTCTTGAAGGTCTGTAATGTGATCAGTTGCTCAGATTGACTTGATGAGCAAGTCATCGACATACACCTCTATAGTCTTCCCAATATGCTGAGCAAACATCTTGTTTACTAGGCGTTGGTAAGTGAGCCAGACATTTTTCAATCTAAACGGCACGATCATGCAACTAAACAATCCCTGGTCTATGGTGAACGCGGTCTTAACTTGATCCTCCTTAACAATCTTGAACTGATTATAGCTAGAATAGGCATCCATGAAACTCAACAGTTCGTGCCTAGCGGTTGCATCTACCAACTGGTCGATCAGGGGTAATGGGAAGCAGTCCTTTATGTAGGATTTGTTTAATTTGATAAAATCGATACAAACCTGCCACTTATCATTGGCCTTTTTGACCAGGACCACGTTCGTCAGCCTCTTTGGATATGTAACCTCTCGGATGAATCTAGCCTTCAAGAGCTTTTGAACTTCCACATTGATGGTAGCATACCTGTCAAGATTAAATGCTCTTTTCTTTTGGATGACCAGTTTGTGCTTGAGACGGATGTACAGATGATGGCTAATGATGCTCGGGTTGATCCCGGGCATGTCTTTATGGGACCAGGCAAATACGGTCTGATATTCTGTTAGAAACTTCTGCAGATCTGTCTAGATCTCAGGCTTTACTTAGGATCTGAACTAGATCGTTTGGTCAGGGCTTGAGGTCCAAGTGATATGGCACTAAGTCTTTTACAAGCATGGCTTGAACCTCCTCTTTAGGCAACCATGAGTCGAGTTTAAATAACTTTTTTGGCTCATGCTTGGTAGGGAATTCTATCTTGTCCACTTTGAAATTGGCCAAAACATTCAGCTGCCAAGCTGCTGCTTCCTTGATGGCCTTGATGTAACATTTTTGGGAATCTTTTTGCCTCGACCTTATCATCCGACCC
Organism: Artocarpus hirsutus; assembly: GCA_946598075.1. NCBI lineage: Eukaryota > Viridiplantae > Streptophyta > Magnoliopsida > Rosales > Moraceae > Artocarpus > Artocarpus hirsutus. The sequence goes on from CAMOHE010036152.1 coordinate 1,767, forward strand.
TATTTTCAGTAGGGAACTTCATTACTAGGTGGTTGGTTGAGACTATAGCCTTAGAGCATTGAGAGTTGGCCGGCTGATGATGATATTGTGTTGAGAAGGCTTATCAACAACGAGGAATTCTAAGAGATATGTTGTTGGAGCACTGCCTTCACCGAATATGATCGGTAGGCAGATCATGATGATAGCTTGGACACACTTCCCTGAAAAGCTGTACAGGGTCGTTCGAACTGGGATCAACATGGCGTTGCTGATCTTGAACTTATCGAATGCCAGCTTGAACAGAATGTCAATCGATTGCCGTTGTCAATTAACACCTGCTGAACTATGTTGTTAGCTATCTGCAGCTCGCACATCAGAGTATCATTTTATGGATAAATGAGTTTATCTACTTCTTCCACCGTGAAGGCGATAGTAATGTCCTCTTGATGATAGATCTTATTGATATGCTTGACATATTCATGAGGTCCCCTCTCTCGACCAGCCTAGCCTCTTGAGCGTAAGCCTGTTGGCCATTCATAGTTTCCCTAGTGATTGGCTCGCCAAAGATCGTGTGCACGATGTTCAATGGGTCTGTGGCATTCCCACTGTTGTTATGTGTCCTAGGCTGACCTTGTCGAGCCAACTAATCATTTCTTCTAGAGTTGGTACTAGGGGTCAAGACTCGCTCAACAAACTCCCTGAGATGCCCTTCTTAGACGAGCTTTTCGATTTGATCTTTCAGTTGAATTTAGTCGCGAGTGTTGTGTTCGATATCTTTGTGAAAGTTATAATACTTGTTTTGATCTCTCCTGGCTCTGTTCCCCTTTAACGAAGACAGATTCACTAATAAGTTTTGATTGCTCACTTGGTTTAACAACTCGTCAATGCAAGCTAGTAGAGCTGTGTGGCTTTGAAATTTCTCAATCGGGACCTTGGACTTATCAGTCTTGGGTTTCTTATTCTAGTCAGTCTCAGGCTGCCGAGGTGGATCTTTCTGCTTTTTGCCTTCCTCGCCGCTGTTACTGCCTTTTTTGTCTTGGCAGCTCTTCATGTAATCGGTCGCATTGGCATGCCTCTGGGCATAGCCAAGCATTTGGAAAACATGCTCGACTGGTCAAGGGCGTGCCACCAGATTAAACCTTTGTTTCTTAGCCCCATCAAGAAGGCATGCTTTAAGGTCTAGTTTTCTTAGTGCCTTACCTCGAGTGCTGCTTGGGTGAAGCGGTTACTGTAGTCTCACACGTCCCCGTCACCTTGCTTAACAACATAGAGGTGGGTTACCTCTTTCCTCCTAGTTCAGGATGTGGCGAAGGCAGTCGAGAAGGTGTCAAACAGCTGGTGAAATTAGGAGATGGTGCCTAGTTTAATATGGCGGAACCATTGCTGAGCCAAACTAGTCAGTGTGAGTGAGAATGCCTTGCACATGGCGGCATCACTAGCATTCTAGAGGAGCATGTAACCTCTATAAAGTTCCAGGCACTTATCAGCATCTGTCATTCCATCATAAGCTTTGATCTGTGACACCTTGAACTTGTTCAGCATGGGGGGCCAGATGATTGCGTCGATAAAGGGCAGGTTTGGCATGCCACCTTCGTTTACCCCATAGCGGTAGTTTCTAATTTGGTAGATCTGTTGTTGCAAGTCTCGTAATTAGTAACTGTTGGTGTCTTTGGGTAGTCCTCAAGCTTGTCAAAGACTAAAGCTTGAAAGCCTTAAGGGGAGCTATTGCGCCCTTCTCAAGGACCAATTCGGCCTTCTTGGATGAGTCTGTTATTCTCAGATATGCCCTTCGAGGCCTACAGTTTGGTATGTGTGGAATTTCTTTCGTTTTGAAAGTCACCCCTCAGCCTTACTCGACCACCTGCCCAGTCTTCTTGGGCCAGAGGGATAAGAGCGGAGGGTGGCTACTGTGCTTGTTGATGTGCCATCTGCTGCGTGAGTAGGTGAAGCGTGGTAGTTAGCTCATGGATTGGGTCTTGTGTGGCCTGATCTGTCCTAGCTTCGCTACCATGGCCACCTAATCGGGACCTTCTTCCCTAGGGCCTCCCGCGAGGTCTGTTTTGGTTCTGGTTCTGGGCATTGCCCGACCCCTCTTCTTAGGTACCCTCGTCCTGGGTGTTTCCCTTCATAGCCATGCTGAGTATGGCTATTGACAGATGTGGCTGTTGGGTAAGGTTGCTAGAAAGGTGCGCTACCCTCCTTCTAGCGCCTGAATGTTGATGCTTAGCCTTAGTTCGTTGGAGATCAACACCACATGTGACTGTGCATGGTGGCCAGATGGCCCTTCCTGCTCGTCTTAGCCTCCTAATGAGGACCTACACAAGAAAAGGGAAGCTTCGGAGGCAAAGGGCAACGGCGTGATGCCAGCCAAAGGCTCTCCGATGCTCATGTCAGGTATCTGATCGGCATAGTTCTGGAGTCAAGTTAAGTGGGAAAGAGTACATTACCTGAAGATGCAGTAAATATGCTCAATTTATAGGCTACCACATGAACTAGGTGTTAGGTGGGTTTGACTTGCGACCTATGTAATCCATCAAGACATGTCAAGTAGCAGGTGACAAGTATCATGATCCCTGAGGGAGGTTTGTTCTCCATCTGAGGGCTAGAATGAGGCCATATGTCAACCATCAGTGGTGAGTTGTTGTCTGGATGCAGGCTTTGTTAATCCGACCAGAGCACTTTATTCGTTAAGAGGAGTTAAGGGCCTTATGTGACAGCCGATTAGGGCACATGGGGCACCTCATAGAGAAATGATAGCCATGGAGTTTTGAATTGGCTTGCAATGGCGGATCTTAAGTACGGCAACCGGACAACCGCAGAGGTGGTGCTTGGGAAATATGTCAAGCACACCCCCAACAGTGGAGTTATATGAGTCTTTGGTGTTAACAAAAATAATTTAAAATTTTAAATATTTAGGCTAGCTTAATCGAAATTTAGGGCGTAAATATAATTTCTCATATTTTATGAAATTAGAAAAAAAAAAAAGAAAGAAAACTATCATGTCACACCTTTGTCTAACATCTTTGTTTTTTGGAAAAAAAAAAAAAACACATTTTTTCTCTAGGAACTTATTTGATAGAAGAGAAAAATGGAAGAATAGAGGAGGAAATGAATTTAGGATTCATGGTTATTTGTTGAAAAATATTAGGTGAGCTAATAGATTAAGTGAAGGATTCAAAATTCTCAGCAAATTCTAATTTTAATCCCTCAATTTAGAGATATTTTTGAATGAAATTACTCTGTTTAACTAGATTATAATATGAGATTGCTTTATTAATCTTTATTACCAAAGGAGATCAAAGCAGGCAATTTTGAAATAGTAATTGTGCAAATATTTTTCTACTTCCCTTGAATTTATATCCTAAACAATGAAAGAGTTTATTTTCATTCATTCTTTTTATATCAAACACAAAGAAAAGTAGGCTTAAAGCTCTCGTTATTTCCTCGCGTTGATTATTTTCTTCTCTTTTTCCTGTATGTTCTCCTCCTGTTGAGTAATGTTGTCAATTTTTGAATTCATGAAATCCAACTTATGACTTTTGACACTTTTACTTCTTTTAACTTTTTCTTAAATTGGATTTAATTATCTTGAACTTTTTAATTTTGACTGAGTCTAATATAAATTGCAAAATGCTAAAAATCAGTAAAAACTGTTAAAATTTAGACCACAGCCTAGTGCATATCATATAAGCTCGTGTGTACTTTAAAGAGCATAAAAGGGTTTTGTTTGGTAACATCGTTCTAATTATATAGTTTCAATTGTTAAAATATAAAGCTTTCATATACTACAGTATAAAAAAATAGGTTATAATGTAAAGTTTTCATATACCACAGTAAATTAATTCTATCTGCATTACCAAATACACTCTAAAAATCTCCGACAACTTCAAAGAATATCATATCACGTGCACAAGCATTTTTCCTCCAAATTTTAGCGGTTATCATTTCGTTTAGGACGCCATGCACCATTTACTAAATTCAGGAATATTATCCGTCAAAAACCTTAAAAAAGATGCCAAAAACCTTAAATTTTATGCGGATTATAAATAACATTCATGAATCAAAATTGAAAATTTGTAGCATCAATTTAGAATTAGGATTTGCATCTCTAATTTTATAAAATTACAAAAAACCATTCAATGTTATCAATGAATAACCCCCAAAAATATCGTGCAAATATGAGCAGTAAGAACATATAAAAGAGTGGGAACTAGTCCCTAAATGCAGGGAACATAGAATTGAATTGTTTGCATCAAATATAAAATCCAAATTTATGTGGGCCTAAACAGGTCACCCAACCTCACAACATTAACAACATCAAAGGCCCCCTTTTATCAACTTCAAGATGATCTTCGAAGATCTTCAAGCCTTTTGGGTTGGGCCTACACCATTCACTCTTATTTATCTCTTCTTTCTTTTTCAAAATTTCAAATATGAAAAAGGAAGTGACAGTATATTCCCATACTCATCCAGCTGGACAAGGGCACTCTTTGTGTTGACAATTCCCATTATACTTATATTTTCGATGCTCTTTATATAATGTATATATTGTTTTACTCAACATAATTTTGATCCCATTTTGTCTCAAAAGAAAATATTATTTTAATTTCCTCGAAATAAAAATGTGATTTTAATAACATATCGTATTCACACAATTCCGCGTAATAATTATTGAAAACTTTTGGGCACTGCAGAAGTACAATATTTAAATATAATCAGCCCATTTAAGACCAGGGCAGCTTTTTACTGCACAGAAACGGTCAAAATAAAAGTTTTTTTTTAACTCAAATCCCATTTACCGGCCGTTTAAATCCCACTTATTGGTTCCAAAAAATTATTTAACCAAAACCCAAGGGCCAAAAAATAAGCAAAAGAATAAACGGCCTCCGAATGAAATAAAATACTCTAAAAAAGGCAAAAGAAAAGAAAAAAGTAGTTACTTATTAATTTTACAAAAATAATATTTGGGCGAAATTCCCAAAACTGTCGGTGCGGCTTGGTTTCGCACAACATTTGAATATTCCCAAATTCCCCTTTCCTTTTGCAAATTCTAAAAATAAAACAATGTTTATATTATTATTATTTTTCATTTCAAAAATATTTTTCCTATAAAATACTATTCTTAGCTCATTTATCTAAGAATTATAGAGAGAAGCTAAAAATAATATTCTTAAATTTCTCAAAAAAAAAAAAAAGTATAGGAAAGAAAAAATAAAAAATAAATATAAATAAAATCAAGTTGTTTTCTTCCTGGCTCGCTCCAAACGGCAGAACCCCTCGTGTTCATCCTGTCTTGTCTCTCTTTCTCTCTCTATATCTATATTTTTAATTTTTTGAATAACAAGGTTAGCTTTTTTTTTTGGTTTTACAAATTTATTATTACATATTACATAAGAATATAAATAAAGCCGAATTCGACGATGGCTTCGCTGTGGTAAAGTCTCTGTTTCCCGTATCGGATCTGGGGTTTTCTTTTCTTCGCTTCCCTCTCCAGGTAAATTTTTTTCTTTTCCTTTTTCTTCGTTTTTCATTCAAACTTTCTGATTTTTTTTTTATTTTTATTTTTATCCATTTTTTGTGGGTTTTTATTATTTGTATTGTTTGTTTCTTTATTGATGCATTTCCAAGCCTCTTTTAGCTGGTTCTTCTTTTGATTTTGTCCTTCTTTCGCTCTCGATCAACATCTGAGAAAAAAAGTTTTTTTTTTTTTTTGTTGAAAAACTTTTGTTGATTGCACGATCGAATTTTGTTGGGATTTTTATGGGCTGGTTTTTGACTTTTGAAATCGTTTGTTTCATTTACTTGAAGCTAACATTTTTATTGTTGCTTTGCTTTTGCTTTTTTTTTTTTTTTTTTTTTTTTTATTTGGTCATTTCTCTTGAAGGTACTAAAAATTTTACTCTTTTTTTTTCTCTTCTGTGAATTATTAATTGCAGGGTTTTGGACCTAAGGAGATGGTTTTTGTTGTTAATTGATGGTTTTGTATTATTGGCGTGAAAAAGTTAAATCCGTGTAAAACAAGTTTACATTTTTTTCCTTTATTGCCGATGTCTTAATACTAATTGCACGTTAAATTGAGAAAAAGGGGTTTCGTTTGCTTGATGAAGCCTGATATTTTTGTGGTCAATTTTCTTCTCCTTACCATATAAAAAAAAATACATCTCCAAAGAGGCTAAAAACCGTGTTATGGGTTGACTTCAAAGGTGCAAACTTCAGGTGTTTGTAGAGGAAATCCCTGTGGGTTTTGGTGTATTTAGGGGAAGATCAACTTGGGATTGCGCCTTTTTGCGGATTTGTAATGGATCATACAAGTTTGAGGGATAATGGGCTTGGAGTAGATTTGGAAAGTGGGGTTCTAACAAGTGAAGAAGAGTTAAGTGCTACCCCGGTTTTGGGTTCTAAACGGCAGGCTAAGACGTTGGTTTCGAAGCTATGTGGTGGTTTTGTTGATGGATTGATCAAGGCTGAAGATGGAGTGAGTAGTTGTTGTGGCAATGTGTCCAGTCTCAATGGGGTTTCTGCTGAGAATGTCAAGGCGGCAGGTGTGAACAAGATGTTGGACAGCGAAGAGGGCCATCTAGACAAGACACCGGTGAAGGAGAAACGGAAAAAGACCAGCAATAAAAAGGCTCCAAAACCTCCAAGGCCTCCTAGAGGCCCGTCATTAGATGCGGCCGACCAGAAACTAGTCAAGGAAATTTCTGAGCTTGCTATGTTGAAGCGTGCTAGGATTGAGCGGATGAAGGCCTTAAAGAAGACGAAAGCAGCAAAGTCGTCCTCGTCCAACAGCAACATTTTTGCTATGGTTTTCACAGTTATCTTCTGTCTTGTGATTTTCTTTCATGGTAATTTTCTATTTCTATCAGGATGTTACTTGTCATGAATAATATTCATTATACTTTTCTTCAAGGTTCTTAGGCCCGTCTGTGGCTGATTCTAGAGCTCTGCTTTTGGATTTAACACATAGTTTTAGGTACAATTGTGTTTGGCAAAACTACTTGAACCTGATTGATGAAAAAACTCCATAAAAGCAATTTTAAGAGGAAAATCGTTTCCTAATTTACTCTTAGACTTGCTCAAACCAACCAATCAGATCATTCCCATGCCTGATTATTGGCTTTAGTCTTAATGGATTAGCTTTCAATCACCCTTTCATTTTAATTTCTTTGTAATATATTGGTCAATTGAATCTAATATTGGTTTTAGATGTAGACCTGGAATTTTGTGATCCAGACTTTTTATTTCTTTCATCGCTTTTATTGCTATATAACTCACAATGCGAGCCTTTTTCTAGGTATGTCATGTGGAAGATCCTCTGAAAGTTTTCAAGGACCTTCAGGGTCAGCAGGCACGACAGAGGGGGGCTTGATCTCAGTTCAGTTCTATCCCATTCCTTCTGCAAGCGTCCCTAATGGACCTGGTTCCGAGTCTCCTAAGTAAGCTTACACATGTTAGAAGGCTTTTGTGATGTGTTGCATTGAGATCGATTTTTCTGGTTCACGGTAATCTTTTGGTACCTGTGAAACAATGCACTGTTAGACTTGCTAAACGATTTCCATTTGGGTTGTCTGGTTGCAGTATGGTAGAGCAAGTCGCTGGTTCAGACTCACAGAGGAAGCTGAGAAGATTGGCAGGATGACTCTGTAATAATGCTTTTGTAAATGAGATTTTTTTTTTTTTAAATAATTTATTGATGAGTTGAACCAAATGAGTTTCCAAGACACCCGTGAAGTTATAATGCAAGCTGTTTATGCTTGCGCTTTTTTGTACACACAGCCTTGTGAAGCTGAATTTTATCCCCTTTATATATATGAGCAAAGTTGGGGACTCTAGATGTTATTTTTTCTTAACTTTCGCTTGTTTTCTGATGCCAAACACATGCCTGATATGTTACATTCTCAGTAACTAAACCAAGTCTGTGATGGGGTAAAAATGGATGCATATTTGCATTTAGTAATATGGAAAATTCTGTTATAGGGTATAAACTGATGCTCTATTACTATTGTGTGGTTTTATGGACCGTCAAATCATATCAAAATCTTTAAAATAAATGTGATCATAAACGGTCAAATTGTATCAAAAGTCATTAAAATAAATTAGATTTAATGGAGCTTAACAGAAATTGGAAGGTCCAAAAGTACGTAGCTTTAGTAAAGAAGAGGGGAAGAGGGGATAATTTTGCTGAAAGGACTTGACATTGTGTTAATAATTTAGCAAGTAAACACTTGAACAGGAGAAAAAGGTTTTCACTCTGATTTGCAAGGATGATTTGAAAAATGCCCCCCTTAGTGTTTAGCTATACTCACTTTGTGCTTAATGAAATTTAAATGCACACTGGATAAGATTACTTTTATTTTAAGTATTTTTATTGAAATGCACTGGATAAGATTATCCACATGGATTAGCATTAACTAGCTAGCCATTTAACGGTCTGTGTCCATCTTTTGCTTTCATTGATTTGGCAATCCATGTCAACATACATGTCTTTAGTTTAAACTTTGTTTGGTTAAACCAACGACGGTTGGATATATAGAAAGGGTACTATGCAAAAGCAGCCATAGGACGTGACAATAAGTGACAAGACCAATTTTGCAGCATAAGAAAATGAGTGTACCCAACTAGATCAACGAGGGAAGATGAGTTAGTGATGTTAGATAAGTCCCGCAAAATGATTTTAACTTGTAAGATAACTCGTGGTTCTATAAGCCTTTGGATTCTTTTCCCTTAAGAATGGGTTCTACTCAATGAGGCTGTAACAATTAGTGGTCTACCACGTTGCTTTGTTCAAATTAAAGCAGTTGCATTTTAAGAAAGATTAAGAGGGTATGAAAACATGGTTCAAACCGATTTAAACAAACTTTTTAATTCGAACTAGTGTTTCCAAATAAGCAGGTCGTATACAGGTCCTTCAAGACTGCCTAGCTGAGGATAGAATGTGTTTCTTTCATCTTTTTTTCTTTTTTTTCCCCTTTGACGGGTGTATTGTGGGATTTGTCAAGTGGAGAGAGAAAGAATCAGTTCACAACACTTGAATGCACATGCCAAGGCTTTAGCCCAAGACCATAGCACGTGAAGCACTCCATTTTTGTGGGATATGCAAATAAATCATAATTGCAGATGGGAAAAATTATCAAACACTAGTTACATCTGCACATGAGTTTCTAGAGCCCTCCCTTTCAATTTGTTTTCTATAAGCTGTCCCCATTATAATATTCGCTAGATATTAAAAAAAAATTAATAAAATTGACAAAAATGGAGAAGAAGAAGCAGCAAGGAAAGAACGCCAGTCAGAATTGGCTACTTCTTGTCCACTTGAAAGCTTGTGGACTAGAAACAAAGAAAGATCCTAAATTTAGCCCAAACCAATATTCCCAACTCCATAACTCTTTGTCACAAGAAGTCTAAAAAGAACATGAAGAATAAGCATAAGCTTAATATATAGGTAATTTTTTTGGGTAGGAACCGGAAAGATTTCTATCAATAGAGATCTATCTTTTAGTTATTAGATTTACAAAAAAAAAAAAAAAAGATTTTGACTATCTAACAGTTTAAATTTGTACATCGCTGCTAGGATTGGAAAAGTACATGGCATGATATATTCATCATTCATATTCACATCTACAAAAGTACAAGCAAAGGTAATAACAGTGATAGGCATAATATAAATAAATAACACCAAGAATCAACCTTGTAACAATATACTAATAATGGCTGCAGCAACTTCTGAAAGATCATTGAGAAGACTGTTCTTGTCAGCCAGAGGAGAATTGTTTGATTTAGAGAAGTTCTTTTCGCAAGCATTGGCCTGCTTTGCAGCATCAGAGATGCCATAATTGGCAAAACCAAAATGCCCTCCAATGAGCGCTTCAATGGCTTGTGGAAGGCTGTACTTCACAACTGGTATGTAGAGCTCAGCACAGTAAGCCAAAGATTTCTCCAATTCTGGGTCTGGCTCTTGCTTCAGAAGACTCCTTATGTAGTCAAGAGTTTCTGTTGCTTTTGAGAGAACAAGATCAACCATTATGTGGGCCAGCCCTCTAAGATCAGAAGTTGAGCTTTGAGGGTTTGATACTAGAGATGACACGCATAGGTCATAGTGGGGTGTTCTCTTGCATGTCTTCTCTATCAAGTCTGTTGTGCTGCCTTGATCATCATCATCATCATCATCATCTAAGGGAAGGACGTGATTATGATGACGATGGCAGTGGATGTATTGGAGTGAGATGAAAAGGGCTACATGGAAAATAAGAATAGAAGTTGTGCACCTCATTTTTTCCTTTTTTTTTTTTTTTTTTTTTTTTTTTTGAGGAATGACTGAGTTTTTAGATGTGGGAATTTTATAGAGGGGGTTTGGGAAATGGAAAGTTTTCTGGGGGTTGTGGTTTTGGTATTGTTGTAATGAGGTCAAATCAGTAGGATCACATGTTTGTATTTGGTTAGAGTGTTGTCTTTACTAGGCACTTTTTTGGGGTTCGTCTGGAAAATTGCTCACTATTTGGATCTCAAGAGTCATGTGAAGAATAAAAAAAGATATGGGTAAGTGACTTTAATTGGTTTTTGGCCTCAAGAAAAGGACAACAGAGCAAAACAACAAAGAGGAAAAAGAAACCAAGAGATAAAATAAGTAAAATGACTTGCTTTCTTGGTTTCTTTTTCTACTTTGCATTGCATAAATCATAATCATAGTCAGTTGAAGGGTTGATTTTGTTTTTGATCTATGAACTTAAAAGTGAATATCATTTTATTTCTCATTTAAAACAACCTACAGTTAAATTCTCAATCTATTAAATTGTCTTATTGAAGTTTTTCCGTTAAGAAGTTGTTACAAAAAGAATAATAAAATAACATAGACGATTATGCAATACTTTAACGTGGATATTTAAAGTTTAATCTTCTTCTTCTACTTTTATTTTATTTTTTTATCCCTTACCTTAATCGCTGGTTTTTGGTCTCAAGGAAATTGACAACTGAGCAAAACAACAAAGAGTATGAAAACATAGAAGAGCCAAAATAAGTGTAGAAGGCAAAAGGAAAAATCCTTGCAAAAACTTGTGGATAGGCATCCTACATCTGAACTGAATTCTTTCTGGTTAAAGAATCTCTTTCTAGTTGCTCGAGAGCAATTAGGCCCGCTCTTTGAAAGGTAAACTTGATCTAGACGTGTGGAGTATCGTTTGCACTTGTGGCCTAGCTATAAGCCATTTTTGTCATCTGTAAAATACTGGCAAGTGGATTTAAGGAGAACCATTTGAAGCTCAAACTATTATCAAGTAGAGTAGAAACATAACATATTTTGTCACTTTAATTATTTTATTTTGAAGGTCAAACTTGTTGATAATTCCTTTCGTAGAAGTGTAAAGGACATCTATGCACATACCACATATAAACTATCTAACTTTTTTTTTAATCTAATTTAAATTAATTTTGTGCGCGTATCTTATGGCATTTTAAATAATGATTAAGCAGCTAAAAAGGGAATTTTGTAAAGTAAGCAAAAAAGAAAACAGGAAAATAAACTATAAATAATGTTTATACAAAGTATATAAATTAGTAAACAATTTACTACTAAGTAAAAATTAATTAACTATGTATTTACTAAGTAAATAAATTACTCATCTAAACTTATGTGAAGAAATTATTCTTCTAAAAGAAAAGTAAATAAATTATCAAATATTAGCATAGCCAATACGACATGTCGTATGTGCAATGAACACCATGCGAAATTTATGTATCTGTATTCTTAGTATCAAAAGTGCAATTCGACAATTTTAATTTATTTTAATGATGTCGTTTTTATAGCCATTCGTCGTTTCCTTAAAGTGATGTCGTTTCTCGCGACATGGTCTGCCTTTGATTTGTGGTGTTTCTACTTCCTGTCGTTTTTCTGCCATTGTTTTGATAAATGTTATGCCGTTGCTTTCTTAAGATTCTGTCGTGTGTGCAATGTTGTCATTTCTCAACTCCTATTGTAAGGGGTTGTAGTTTTTGATTCTATCGTTTCTTTTTTCCAATAATTTTAAAGATGTCAGGTAGACTACTTTCTCAGTTGTAAACAGTATAAAGCTCTCACATGCTACAGTAACAATAAAAAAAATCGCTACAATATAAAAGTCTTATGTACTACAAAAAAAACAGTTTTAACCATCCTGCCAAACATCCTATTTGTCTTTCCTCACTCAGCTATTTCTTTTTCTTTTTAGAAATTGTTGTCGTTATCTAGCCTTTGTTATTGTTGCCTTTCATTGATGTCATTTTTTGGGTTTGTTGTCGTTTCCTCATCCATCCATGATCTACCCATAGGGCATGGACCTCGAGTCCTCAAAACTTTACAAGAGAAAATTACATTTAATGCCATACTTAAAAAAATGTGTTTATTTATCTCACACTTAAAAATGTTATACCACATTACTATTTATAATATTTATTCAAGCTATTCATACTTAAACATACGAGTTATTTATAAAAAATAAGTTTCATGAGATGATATTTATGAAATTTAGCCACTACAACCATGCAAAAACATTGGAGAGGCCGAATTTGGATTATGCAATTACCATAATTTTTTTCTTTCTTAATTCTATAAATAATGCAATTATCCTAAATTAACTCTTTCTTTTTTTTGCCCCCTTTTTTTGAAGTATATGAGCTAAAGATTCGAATGTGATACTTTACACTTCGTGAATTAATGTCTTTAAGGAAAGAAGGCAAACACATCACTTTTCACAAAGTGGGAAGAAATTACGACAATTTGGAATTTAAAATGACAAGTTTTTTGAAGTCATTCTATCCATTTTTTTTAATTTATTCTCAAAACAAGAGAAACGAAAAGAAATTGCTGATTTGGTTACCATTGAAGAAAGCTTACAATTGACGCAAATTTTTCAGTTGGTAATGAGGTATGGATGAGCATAATTTAAGAAATTTCATAAAAAGAATACCACGAATTTGTAGAGCATATTATACAATATAGTTTAAAGGCGGCGTATGGTCAACAGCCTACTGAATTGGGCATTGGAAATTTGGACACATAATCGGTTCTCTGACGTTTTGTCCTTTTATAATTCATCGCCGTTTATGAGATATGATGTCGTTTTCGAGATATTGTCGTTTTTTGATAAATGTTGTCGGTTTTTGTCTTGGAAAGCTGTTGTCGTCTTTTTAAGGCTCAGTTTGGTACATTTAATAAATACATATAAAACACCGTTTTGAAGAAGCAAGAGTCAAGCAAATATTTATATTTTTGATACTACAGTAACAGAAAGCCGAAAGGCTAAGAGTATTTTTATTAATACTATCAGGTAATGTCACAAGCATATAAAACCGTCTAATTGCAAAATCCAAGAAAAAACAAGTAGAGAAATAATTAACTGCTAAGTAATATTCTTGTTATGGCTGCACCAATAAGAGCCACATCATGCTCAAGCTTGTTCCTCTCAGTCAGAGGGGATCTTCCCGAGAAGCCCTTCTCGCACATATCAGCCTCAAGGGCAGCATCATTGGTGCCTTGTTCCGCAAACTTGTAGTTTCCTTCAAGGACGAGCCAAATTTCTTTTTCAGTGGTTCCTATTTTTTTTACTCTCTGTTTCTTCATTTACTTCTTCTTTTTTTCCTTTTTTTAAATATTTTTTCTTTAAATATAACAAGTAAATTTATTTGAGTTTCTAACGTTTGGATCCTTAAAAAAATCATGGGTTAATGAAATTTTGTGGTATATGCAATCAATTTTTTAATTTTATATAATAATAAATGCTTAATATTTATGTCATTAAGTGGGCATAACTAACGAGAGTATGATTTTATGTTTAGATGTAAAAGTTAAAAAGTTCAGCGGGGCAAAATCTTAGTTAAAATCCTTTAGAGTAGACAGAATGAGGATTTAGTTGACACATTTGTAAAATTTAAAGATAAAAACTCAACACTGAAAAAATTTCCATGTACCTGTCTTGAGAGCTTGAATGGCTTCAGGAACATCAGCAGTTATAATTGCATTGTATTTGTCAACACAAGAAATCAAGGGCTGCTTCTCATCATGCTTAGGACTTGTCTTGATAAGGTCTTTAATGTGGCTTAGGGTCTCCTTTGCCTTGGCCTCAATTACACCAACCATTATGAGGGCCAAGCCACTCACATCTGCGCCCGAGCTCCGTGGATCCGACCTGAGAAAAAAGGTGCAGAGTTTATAATTCGGGGTTTGCTTGCACGTTTGTTCGATGACAACGTTGGCATCCGTTGGTAGGAAAACCCTAGATTGGGTTGGTGGTGGGAAGGACATCGTGTACAGAGCAAAAATAAGCATGAGTAGTGATGGCGTTGCTATGCTCATGACAATGATCTTCATCTTTTATGGGAGAAAAAAAAATTTAAGAAAGAAAAGCTCTTGAGAAGTACTTCTATGTTTGTTTGTTTGATGGTTATGTTAGGAGTAGAAATTGGTGATATTTGTACTTGAGTTTTGGGGTGCTTTGATAGAAAAGCTAAGATGAATGTTCGGCATTTAAGTTTTAACTGTTACAATATAGCGTAGAAATATGCTCTAATGTTTAAGTTTTACGTTCAAGTTCGTAACTTAATTTCCTACTACTTTAATTGTGAGCGGCCGTTTCTTCTTCTTCTTTTTGGTTGAAAAGAAATGTTGTGACCTCATGTCTCAAAGTCATACTCGTTGTGGTGCCACGTGGATGCACAAACATTTATATTGCTAAACAAATTTAAGAAGAGAACAAAAAAAAGCCAGAAAGTTGATATTGGATTTTCAACTCCGTGAAAGGAAAAGTCCTTTTGGATTTTCTTTGCAAGTGGAGGGTTGTAGAATCCTTGCTTTAATGCTAGAGAATGCAATCAGAAAATTTCCGTTCAACATGTGATGTGAGTCAGTCATGGGTCTGCAATCTGCACGAAGCCCAAATAACACATTGAAGTGCTAAACAAAGAAACCATATTCTATCCTTTCAGGCAATTTTTAGATGGAATCGAAAAAGATATAAATTTATAAGTATTTATTTTTTAGTTATTAAATTTATAAAAAATTAAAATTATGACTAAATTTAAAGATTTTGAAATTCACACACTTATCCATTTAAGAGATAATGCTACACGAAAAACAATGTTTTTTTTTTTTTTTTTTTTGTCATCCTGCCAGTGAGTTGATGGCAATGCTAACGCATTTGCTCTTACCATATTAAAAAAAGGTAGTCTTTATTTTTTCTTCTCTGTTTTATGAAAATGGAAAATTTCCCATTAGGAAGTTATCTTTTTTTCTTTTGAAATAAATAAGGAAATTCTTCTTTCTTAGTACAAGAGTTACCTCAGCAATAACCACAATAGATTGTGGGCCTCATTAGGTGATTTGTCAGCCTAATACGAAATTCTGTCTTGCTTACGTTTTAAAATTTTGGAGATTGTTTTAATCTATTTGATTTTTATTTGGAAATAAAAAAAAAAATCATCAAATGATATTTTGTAGTCGTATTGTGGTTGCCTGTTTGATAGAAAAGCTTGCTACGAGTCTTAGAAGGAAAAAAGAAAATGGATGTTTAGTAGATTTGATCCTTCACTTTTGTATTGAAACGAAAACAGAAAGAGCTTATAAGATTAAAGAAATTGCTTCAATTTCAAGGAGTTTCCACCAAAATTCTTGTAAAATATATTGCGCCAAGACTTTCCCCAAAAAAGAGAGAGAGTTATCTTTTGCTGTTGCTATCAACACTAATTTTAGACAAAAATTTGTTCCACAAACGGCTTTATGATGTGAGAAGTGTGAAGAAAACTGGAGAAGTTGTTTTTATCTTTCTTTCTCTCTTTTTTTTTTAATTTATTATTTTTATTTTATTTTTCTAGCTATGGTAAGTTAGAAAAAGAAATTGGTGGGGCTCCACAACTTTAAATGCATGATAAGGCCGTGACATAAGGGACAACATGATGAAGCATGCATTTATATGCGTAGAAATGGCATCTAATTTAACAGAGCCCCGACAAAACTCCAAGAGGGGTTAATTGAATTCCAACACAAGTATATTTTAGGCATCTTTGTAGATGGGATTGAAGTTCATTTTTAGCTTAGAAGAAGAAAAGTAATATTTGAAAATTCTATGGACCTGTCATAGTTTTTTGTTAATAGAATAGAAGTAAAAATTATTATTTTTTTTTGAAATGGTATTGTATTCTAAATTAAAACAATACAGATATTGATTCAAACGTGAAAGACTGTGATGTATTTAACGATTCAATCCTAACAAGAGACTATAACCATCAATAGATTTAATTGAAATGTTCAAGGAGTACTTATACCAGCTTCCAATAAAAAAAATAAAAATAAAATAAAAATAAAAAAAACCCTAAATAGATACACAACCAGGCAAATGATTATTTCAAAACCACCACTATATGGAAGGTGGATAATTTTGATGAATCAAAATCAAGAGGCTACAAGCATAAGGCCAACTACAACTCTACAAAGGACGATGATTTATAGACTAAACATAAAAATAACACTAGAAGGTGGGAAGACCACCTCTGTTATTATAATAACGAGTCAACAAAATAGCAAAAACATACGAAAACTAACCGGTCAAAACATCATTGTTTTTATTGGAAAAATGCATACCAAATGGATAAAATCCAAGTGAAATCAATGAAACCTCCAATGACTAGCCAACCACGTCGGGCATAGATGTAGAAGTCACAATATTGTCGACGAGCCAAAAAAGAGTCAGAAAGGCCTTGGATTTCCGTTAAGTGATATAAGGTCTTTGAGAGCATTGTTTGAACTAATTTGATTAAAACTAGATTAATATATGAGAGTTTTATGTAATATATAAGTGTTTTATAATGTAACAACCAAAAGTAGTTTTAATCAAACAGGCATGCCCAAGCCACATTAGCCCCATCTGCACCTCCCTCCTTTACCAGCTGACCCATCTGCACCTCCCTCTTTTACCAGCTGACCCAGACTAAAACTGGGGAAATTGCACGTAACTCACGGCCTCCACTTGTCAATTCCATTCATTTTTTAATGGGAAAGACCAGTATATGAATGTTTTTGAAACACAGGCCATTTTGGACTCTCAAAGATGGAGATGAAAATGGGAAGCTAATTAATAATAATATGTGTTTTAAACTGAAAAAAGTAAATACACCTTCATAATAGTCACATTTAAGACCTTAAACTACAACATTTAAGAAAAATAAATAGCCAATAAGATAAATAGATTTAGTGCAGAACATCATTTGTTTGCAACTGAAATGAAAGGAAAAAAAAAAAAGAGAGAGAGAGAGAGAGAGTCTCATTATAAGACTAACAACTACAAGATGAAAAATCTAGCAAGAAGAGGAATTTATAGGATTTAATTCACAAGATAATCAAGAAAAAAAAAAACTAAACTTTTCAATTATCAAATACTTGTTTTTATCAATTATATCGACTAAGTCAGGAAAAGGGTAACAACCAATTAACAAAGATAATTCGTGAATCCCGAAATGACAGAGGAATCATTTTGATTCAACTTTTTTGGTCAACTGGCCAAAATTACAAGCCTCACCCATGTCGGATTTTCCAACAAACATTAAAAAAAAAAAAAAAAAAAAAAAAAAACTAGGATTTCTACAACAATTAATATATATGTATATATATTTAAAAAACACACATATGAAAATCTACAAAATCTTGTAATTAGATTGGATTCAGTTTAGAGAGTACACCCACAGAACACAAAGAAGAAACAAAGCGTGGTGATCAAAGCCAAGGACTCCACCAAGGATACAATAGCCCACAAGAGATCATCAACTATGGAGAAACCAAACCACCTGAAACTCTCCGAACTCCAACCGCTCGTCAAGTAGGAAAAATCGAGCTCCGGCCACCGAAAATCAAACCCCGGCCACTGGAAAGCCGACGTGTACCATCTTCTTGGGCACATAATATATATCCGTATGTATGATTACTTGTATATTTATCTATGTTGTGGGTCGTCTACTTCTTATCCTTTTGTTCTTCCTCTTCTCCTTGTGATGCTTTGATGAGGATATTTTTGTATTTTTATTCCTTCTTCCTCTTGCTTAAGGGGCTATTGTTCTAGTGTCGTGACGGCAAAAAAGCATAGAGTTTGGACTTCGAGGAATTATTTATGTGGATATATTTATATGAGCAGATTTGTTTGGTCTTATATGTTATCAAAACACGTGTTCCCCAAAAGGTATTGACTTGTCAACCCACTAGGCGTTGATCAACATTATTGTGATGTATGTATAAAAACTTGTTTGACATGTTGTTTTTTATCGTTAAATTTAGCCAAAAATTACATTAAAATAATTATAAAAAAAAAAAGTAAGCAGAACTTAGGGAATTTCATATTGGTTTAACATTTTAGAACAAGTACCAATAGTGGGCCGTTTTTTCATACTAACCAAAAAATCTCAATTTTATGTGTAGAGTGTTAAGCATAATAGTTGAAATTGGTCGGTTTGAATCATCCATAGTGTAAAGCTTTACAGCTATATTATAAAATTCTCAACAGCTACAGAATTTTGAATCAAAAATACTTTAAAACTATAGGCTCCAACCATTTTTCTAAACACGTTATCACATTTTAATTATAATGTATTGAATATAGTTCATCAAATGTACTTGTTTTATATGTCTTTCTATATGACTTGATGTTAAAAAATGTAGCGATACCTCTATAATAAAATTATAAATATTATGTATAAAAATCTTGTATTATGTTTTAAATTCAATGTATAATAATGTTTGCTAAGGCACAAAAAATTATCTGCGCCGTGTGGATCTTTATTTAATGCTCAACTTTGCGTATATTTTGTAGATTGTAATTTAATGAATTAAACTCACTCACAAGCTTGATTCACTCAAACAAAAATAAAAACAAATATACAAATGGTTATAGAAAATAATTGTACTATAGTACTTAAAAAACTTTCATTGTTTTGCCGCTGTTTCTGATATGCCCTTTTCTGAGATCTATTATGAATAAAAAAAATTCAAAATACTAGTAGAAGATTTCTTACCAAAGAAGAATCTATGCGCGTATATATATATGTGTGTGTGTGTGTGTGTGTGTGTTCAATAAATCTAAAATAAATCAGGATCTAAATGTGTAAGCATGGAAAATGCAAGTCTCGTGACAACGATATGTAAGATGATTGGGTGTGTAAGAGGATGTAAACAAGCTTTGTTTTTAAGTTTTAAATTCCTCAATAATAATAAGAACATTGAGCCATAGATGGTAATTGAATGGTAACGAAAGTATAGCTTTCTAGCAAAAACAATAATAGTCTAATAGTAAGAAAAGGGTAGCTAGCAAGCTTTTGTATTTGAGAAGCCAAATACTTGTAATGTTTTTATCACTTTTTTTTTTCAAGCAATAAATGTGTTCATATTGTTGTCTCAACCAAGATAAGATGTAAAAGAGTAGGGAATACATTGTACATAAAGACAAAGTCACAAAGTAAGAATTTAGTTATGGTTGAAAGGTAATACAAGCACAAGATGATACGGCACTTCCTTAAATTAAATCTAATAATCTAGGCACGGGTTTTGTTGCATGTTATAAGGATAGGGTATTTACCTTTACATATCTTGTATTTGTATTTTAGATTTATTCAAATAATATACTATTGGTTTTTTATTTCATCAAACTTATAACGTTAAATTAGATTCAATATATATATTTATACCTTTCCTAATCAATCTTTAACTTTGACCTAAAAATTGTTTAAAATACTTTCAAATTAAAAAATAAGATAATTTTAAAAATTATAGAAACTTTATATTAAGGTTTTTACTTTTAAAATGTGTACAATAACTTTAAAAACAAGTGTTTTGTGTGTTGTTATTTTTGTTTTTTCTTATTTTTGAAAGTTATTTTTTTCTCTTTTATTGAAGAATGATTTAGTCATTTTAAAGGTCAAAATTAATTATTGACTGAGATAAGGTATAAATTTATACATTAAATCTAATTTGAAGGTATACACTCGATAAGATAAAAAACTAAAGGTTTAATTTTTAAATTAACCTAAAATAAAAGGTATAAATTGATAAATATACCATAAGGATATTTATAAGAATGACCTTCAGTTGAAAGTTAGGTGAACCTCACGTAATTAATTAGCTCATAATATCAAGTTGGAGACTTATTTCTTAATATAGAAAACACTTTATTGTTGTTATTATTATTATTTAAACTCGAAGATGAGAGATTCAAACTTTTTATTTTGTGGTGAAGTCAAGTATAAATTTACTGTTAAACTATATTTATAATCATAATATATATCATGTTATTATTTTTTATTGTTATAATTTTTGCTTGTTAGAAAACACTCTATTATTATTATTATTATTGAATGATTTTGTACCGTTAAGCTCGCTTTTTCTGAAAACATAAAATAGCAAGACTAAATATGAGCGACGCTTTGAAATTATCAATATCAATAAGGTCTTCTTTTTATACCTTATCACGAATTTATCTCGAGTTTATTTAAAAAATGTATAGAAAAATATGTACGAGTGGTTGTTGTCGCGATGGCTCCTGTTGTCATCTCTGCCTTCATTGCCAAGTATTTGAACAACTATTGCGAGCCAGGTGCCAAAATCCAACATCTTGTCAACGTCCTTTTCAAGTTTCAATCGCATCCACGTAATGAATTTGAATGAACACCGAAGAAACAATACATATATATATATATATATATTATACGCTTGTGAATTTGAAGAATTGCAAAACAACCTCTCCTATGTCACGAATATTAGAGTTTCCACTTTACGCTACACGAATAGAGTAATTAAAGGTTAATAAAATGCTAATATGTCCAAATTACAAAGACATTAAATTATAAAGACATTGTGACATAAATTTAAAAATATATAAAAATTGTGGCATGTCACCTATTTTTTCCCCTAAAGAATGTGAATATAACATACATCTATGTGAAAAATGGTTCAACACAAGTAAATGGCCCCAGGAAGGGGTGCACATGTATTTGTCCGTTTAACTGAAGACTTGTAGGACACCCCGACCCCATGGGCACTCTAATGCCATTATTGCTGTATGGTGAGAATATACTTGCGGCTTTTGAAAAGTATTCTTTGAAGCACTTGGGCTTTTCATACTTGTATCATATGGTAATTTCATATTGATATTTCTTATTTGTAAACAATAATTTATCTCGTAAAATTTAATTTACTATTTGTTAGAACATAATTGTGATGAAAACCATCATCACTCAGGATCATTCATGTCAAATCATCAAGAATATTAATAAGATGCGGAAACTAACCTGAATCCATTGATTGAATGTGATTCTTGAGTCCTTTGGTTGAGGTCTGGTACGTAAATCCTCTTTCACAGAATGCTCTATAATCTCTCTGTAGATACGAAACAGAAAAATAATGTAAGTACTGACTTGGGGACCACAACCCCTTTATATAATTGCTAAACCCTAGCAAGTATCCTTAATTACCTTTTTGGTCTCTACATATAGGAGGCCCACACTTAATGATGCATTAAAAGTCCAAAACCTAAATTGATCACTTTTAATTGGGCAACCTTATCTGATAGCCTTTAATTCATATTTATTTAATATATTAGTCAATATATTGGATTTTGATCCAACACTATTGTGATTCAATACAAATTTTTAGGTGGAATGAGTGTTTCCAAAAGCCTCATAATTTGAAAAGAGGAAAACTTTGAAAAAGAAAGAAGAAAAAAGAAATCAAACATTAACCAAATATAAACTTGAACATCAATACATTATTTTTTACTTGCTGTAAATAAATTTTTGATCTGTTAAATTTATTTTTTAGTATAAATATTTTAAAAACTTAATATTTACTAACTTTAGGTTTTGTAAACATGGTGTTTACTTCAATTCTCCTATTTTTATTTTTGGGCCTGGAGTGAAACCTCAAGCCTCTGGGCTTTCATGTTGGGTCCACAACAAAACTTTGGGCTCATTGTCCACCACTGGCCCCATTAGAAAATTCTAGGAAAAGAAGCAGAGAGAACCCTAAAATCCTAGAGTCGCACGTGAGAAGTAGCCGAGTATAGAGGAAGCAGGAATAAGCGCCGCAATAACTCTATTAACGCAGAAATACAAATTCTCTAGCCACGACCGTCCGATTCATTGCCACGTCATCTATCCGCGTGAACGCTCTTTTCAACGGCCGAGATCACTCCTTGCAGAGCTACTGGTAAGAGCCAGAACGGAGAAGCTCCTCTGATCATTATTCCAATTTTCTGGAGAAATTTCCTCTGCCGAATTTTTCCGATTTCGCTTTTAGGGTTTGTTGAAGATCAAGGTTATGGAGGAAGTTGTGGACGAAAAGGAAGAAATCAAGCGCTTGCGCGAGGAGGAGGAAGACGACGAGACGGAGGACAGCGAAGAAGAGGAGGAAGAGGACGGTGATGACGACGAGGACGACGATGATGAGGACGAGGATGACGAGGATGACGAGGATGAAGATGATGATGATGATCAGGACAGAGAAGGCGACGACGACGGCGAAGATGATGATGTGCAGGAGGCTGTTCAGTCCTCCGGCGGTCCGCCGGTTCACTCGGTAGACGACGAGGAGGACGAGGATGAGGAAGATGACGACGAGGATGAGGATGATACCGGCGGAGGCGGCGGCGGCGGCGACGACGACGACGACGACGACGACGACGACGAAGAAGACGAAGACGATGAAGACGACGAGGAAGAGGTAATATTCTCTATGCCTCCTTTTTATTTTTGTTTTTTTAATTATTGGTAAAATTTGTGGATATTTTAGCTTGACTGAGTTAAAATTGTCGAATTTCTTATGCTTTTAGGTTATTTTACGCGAAATATATTCAGATCTGGTGACTTTCTGTTTAACCGTTTGATATTTTTCTGAATTACCCACTTGATGCTGGTAGAAATTATTCAGATTTGTTGATATTTATTTTTTTGCATATTTGTGAAATTCTATAAATTCTGTCAGATCTTTGTTTTTGTCTTTTGAATTTCTTGGGAATTCTTACCGCTTATGGTAGTCGTTATCTTCATGATTCTGTTGAGAAATAAATTCTTCAGGATATAGTAAAATTCTTTGGAGTCCATAATTATGCGAATTCAATTCAGATTTTGGCTTATTATTGTTGTCTTTTCTTTATTTTCTGGAAGAGTTTAATGGATAACAGTAGTAAGGCTTTCAGAGATCTAGATCCTATTTTTCAGTTTTTGGTCTACGAACCTATTTTCTCAATATTTTTATTATATATTAATTTCTGAAGCCGTCCTATGTTTCCTTTTTGAGTTTTGGCCATGGTGTGGTTGCTCAGATTTTTGTAACCTTTTGTAGGTGTTCGATTGTCCCCTTTTTTTTTTTTTTTTAATAATTCCTGGCTCCCAAAAAAAAAAGGGGCTACTGTCCTTTTTTTTTTAACTTTTTTACTTAATAAAATTTTCTCTGAATAATATATTTTCTCTTTTTCCAAGATATTGAAAATATGTCAATAATTCAGCTCGCCTTTTTCTTCCCCCCTTGGGTGAACTAAAATTTAGATTATTGTTTATTGGTTTAGTCATTGGTGGAGAGGTAGCTAATTTCTCAGTCGCTTTGAGCATCTTTGAATATTCGCAATGCCTCTTTTTTTTTTTTTAATGTTCCTTTATTACGCAAGCCACTGTGACATCCAACAGAAGTCGATGTTATTAGCAGATGCCATAAAATTAAAGTTCCTCAACATTTAGCTATTTATCTAATCTCTTCAATCTTTATATTCCTCAACATTTTGAATTTATAAGTAGACATGATTTGTAGCTGGCTCTGGCTTCCAGTTTACTCTAATTTTGTAGACTTGAGCTGTTGGTTCTACAGCGTGAATTTTTGTTGGCGTAGTCACCTTCTGGGGTTTTTTTTTTTTGGAAAATTTAATTAATCCTAGGAAGTTAAAGCTGTTTCTGACTTCAAGTTGTTCATTTAACATCATAGGAGCACATGGGCACCGAGTTCCTCGTGCGGCCTGTGGGGCATGCAGAGGATGAGGAGGATGCTAGTGACTTTGAGCGAGAAGAGAACGGAGAGGATGAAAATGTTGATGAGGAGGACGAAGACGACGATGATGGCGGGGACGGTAGTGGTAAGGTGGAGGCTCCGCCTAAGAGAAAGAGGTCGGACAAAGACGGTTCCGACGACGATGATGGTGGAGAGGATGATGAGAGACCATCCAAGCGATAGGGCCTGGCCCCGTCTTGGTTTGAGGACTGACCATTGACAAATAGGTCATTCTCTCTCTCCCTCCCTTCCTCTATCTCTCTTTCTCTATATTATGTCTTCTTCTAAAACTCATCTCCTCTTTGTAGAAAGAAGTATAGAATGCTGCCTAAAATAAGTTCTCTCTTTTTTCTGTTCATGTATTATGATGTTACTATATAACTAGGATTATTACAATTTCTACCTGCTAATGCTTAATGGTAATTTTGGTCTTATGGGCGGGGTTGAAAAGCCAATTTGAAAGACGGGTGGAATTAGAAGTTTTTACGAGTTAAAACAAGAAGTCTAAGATAACTCTTTTAGACCGTTGGATATTGTTATCTAATAGGTTCATGGCAAGTTTCTTTAGAGGTAGATTCCCCTTTGTGCTTAATTTTTGTTAGTTGGAACTTTGAATGGTTGGTTGGTGGAGTTCATGATTTTTGTACAATAATGTTGATGGGTCATTTTACAATCATTGTTCTCATCTTCTACAATACATTATTATTATTAGCAGTAATTCATGTCTTTTTGATAAGGTAAGAACTGTCTCAAAAAATTTCCAAGACTTTATTTTTCAAAAAGGGCCTGCAAATGCAATCCATGTCTATCCTGGCTGTTTTGTTTAGGACGTTCTGTTATGTGGCTGCTCATTATTTTTATATTTTTGGTTTGGAATGTTGCAATGTCTAATGAGTCATGGTTATGGGTGGAACTTGTCATAAAGTTGAATTTCAGTGACGCCAAATCATCATTTGAACAGATTGTTTTCTTACTAAATTTAATTAGTTGGTTAATTGAAGTATTATTGAAGCCTACTTCTTGAACCTTAGAATCTATCGTTTTTTTTTTTTTTTTGGAGAATCCGAGAATCTGTTTTGTTTAACAAAATTAAAAAAATCAAGTAATATTATGATAGTGAAATTCAAATAGAATAAGTGCTTGTGATTTAAACAACTGAATAAATAGAGGCAACAGGAGAGATCGATCGACGTCCGACCATACGAGAAAAGGAAATTAAAATTAAAAAAAGGAAGTTGATGGGCTAATGAATGGATGTAGAGTGGTGCTGTCTGTCTTCTTGGTTTGTCCAAAGAGCTCGACTTTAGTTGCCTTTTTGGGACGCTGATTTAGATCAGCCAGAAAATAAAATAGAATAAATAAAATTAAAAATGAAAAATTGGTCGATAAATAAATACAAAGATAGGCGGTGGTCGTGGTTGCCATCTTTTATTTTTTGTGTTGCTTTCACGTGGACCTGAGCCCCCTTTGCTCATTTCCTAATTTGCCACTTTCATCATGCTTTTGAGAATCAAAATTGAGGGGTTTTTTTTAGTCATTTGGCAATACTCGATTTCAAGTCGCTTTCTACTATATGTTTTTCGTCAATTTTACTCGGCAAATTTAATCGAGTAACGTGTTTGCAATAAATTCTCTCTTTCCAAAGCAGGTTGCATTCCGCACCGCTTTAGGATTTGGGGGTCTCGACCGATCCGATCATCAAGATTCTACTACGTGTCCTATTAGCGACGATAACAACGATTGTGGACCCCAGAATTGTGTCAGATTTGGGTACCACGTCAGCACTATCTTTTATTTTGAAACCCAATAATAGGCCTGTTAACAGCAATTTCACAAGGGGTCTCGTAAAAATTACATAATCTTTTTCATTCTTTAAAGAATGAATTAATATGTGTTTTGTTATAGAAATATCACTTTTATATATATATATATATATAATTATCACTTATATGTTTTTTTTTTAAATTTCATATATTCAGAACTCAAAATACTCTTTAACTCAATATTATTATATATTTAAATTTTTATAACAAATTTTCTTATTTTTTAAATAGTTAAATTAAAGAAAAAATATACACGTATATTTCTTATTTTAACATATTACATTGATGCATAATTATTATCAGTTGAATTTTTAAAAAAATGAAATAAATGTCATTAAGTATTATTATCATTACGTATTATTAAATTAATGATATAACAATTATATAACCTATAAGATATATAAAAAGATTTAATAAATATTGTATCATTAATTTAATTACATATCACAACAAAGAAAATATCATTCACTTTAAGTCTTAAGAAATGAATGTCATTGCGTATCATTATCATTACATATCATTAACTTAATAATATATCAATTATATAACTAGTAAGGCACATAAAAAGACTTAATAATACTGTATCATCAATTTAATTACAACACTTTAATTTCAATTTGTCAATAAAACTATATCATTAATTTAATCACAACACTCTAATTTCAATTTGTCCGCAAATCCAACCTGTCGGTAAAAAAATTTCATCTTTTTAGGGAATTTTAAAATCATTATTTTATATACTAATTTTAATTTAAGCAACAAATGCCCTAATTTTAGAAATTTTTTTAAATATAATGATATCATAATCTGTTTAAAATCTTGAATACGTATTTATAGTTATTCTACAAAAATAAATCAAAACTAACAATATCATTTTATGGTTAGTAATGTCTTTATATATATGTATTGAGATATATAAAAAATATTCATAAACTGTAGATATATTTTAATTCTATAAATAAAAAAAGACAAACATGTCTCGTTAACCCGTTCAACATGTGGTCAGTAGCCCATTATTGTCCGTCAATTAGAGCGCAGAAATCGGCCAACCCATTTGAATTTAAGATGGCTTTTTAAGCTATATACATCTGGGAGGAGTTCCCTTCAAGTTTCATCCCATACCCAGCGGTACACTGTAGACAGCGTCACTTTTTTTTTTTTTAATTCATAAATTTCTGAACAAGTTTTTAATATCATTCCTTAAATTAGATAAACTTTAGGGGAAAAACATTCATTTCGCCTATGCGCTGAAGCTTGCAATAGACACAGAACTAATATTCATGTTGATGTATCCAAACGTGCATTACCAAGAAAAAAAATAGAACTGTGACATAGCGACGAGTAAAATAAAGGGTATTGTTCTGTTATGTGAAAATTTTAATATATTGCTATGATTGCCAAGCTCAATATTGTGGAGAGTGGGATAGAAATTTCAATCTATGAATGGTGTACGGTCCTTTCCATTTGTTAATTAGTGATTTTTTTTTTTTTAAAGAGAATTAGTGATTTTGACTCATTTAACAAAAGGAATTAATGATTTTGACACACGGCATCTTCTTCACACTTTGCCGACAAAAAGGTCTGGTTAATTTATAATTCTCCCTTATGTGACCCAAATTCAGCGTTTGAAAACCACAGAGGGTTCATGTACTTGGCAATTTGATCTATAAATTTCAGTTACATATCCATTTAGCAGCTAGAAATAGAAGTAAAGCAAAAAATAAAATAAAATAATAAAGAGTGCTTTTTTTTAGCACACTTATGTATTTTTCTAGCTTAAAAATAGGTTGAATCAAGCCCAAGTTTTGAAGTCAGAAAAAGTCAAGTTTTGAAATGACAGATTCTAATGTGGTAAAATTGGTTCATTATTTTGTGAAGTTTGTAAATTTATGTTATTTTTTATTATTTTAATAAATTTTAATTACCTTTAATTATTTTTAATTTGTTATTTCAAATATTAAAAATAAAATAATTTATCAAATGCCAAACACGTCCCGTTTGAAAAACTACGTGCTACACACGGTTTTCCCTTTTACTGGTTTTGCCTCTGCTTTTCTCTATTTATTTCTCTCTTCCCTCTCTTCCTCTCCTCACTCTCTCGTCTCTCCCTTTCCTTCACTCTCTCTCTCTCACTTTGTCTCTTATTCTCTCCCAACTCTCTCTCAAATTTTTGAATCAAAACACCAAGCCCAAGCTTCAGTTTAGTGGATTGGAAGCTCGGGAACTCGATTAGACGACCAATAATACGATTTAAAGCTTAATCCGAGGTTAGTTTTTAAATTTTAAAACTTTTTCAATTTTTTAAATTTCTTGGTATTTTAAGATTTAAGCTTTTCTAAGCCTAGAAAACCCTTGATCTAAGTTAGAGGAACTTAGAATATTTAGAATCTAAGCTTTGTTTGATAAAAAACGGATTTAAATCAAAATTTTTCATTTTTCTCCATTTTTCTTCAATTTTGAGATTTTTTAAAATCTTTGTCCAAATCTTGTTTAAATTGGTTTAAAGAGTTCTATAATATTTTTTTATCATCTATTGATGTTTCTCATGCCTAAGAACTGAGAAAAACAGGTTAAAATGAAGATTTGGGCTTAGGAGGCCAAAATCCTATGCCTGAAAAAGTTTGAAATTTTTTCAGATCAGTAGGCCAAAGTTCATGTTTGATAGGCCGTATTCATAAGTTCAGCAGGCCGGATTCATACGACGGGCAGGCTGAACCTAGAAAAGTTTGGCTGACCAGACCTGGACTTCCGGCAGGCTAAACTGCACAATTCAGCTGCCAGAACAAGGGCGACCGGTAGGCCGACCGTACATGGTGAAATTTTGTTATTTTTCACTCATTTTCACTATTTTAGACCACGATTGAGATGCCAACCTTATAAAATGATTTTATAACTACAAATGGCACACTAGAACACCATGAGACAATTTAATGACGTAGGATATCTTGAGATTAGATACTGATAAACTAAGTTACTATACATTTAGGGTTGTTCGTGGATCCACGGAGCTAACGTATAGCGGATCGGGATTACGGTGTGGGACACCGGCACAAGTTTTGAGGTAGGACTTCTACCATCTCCTTGGTAACTTAGTTTTAAAAATGATTTTGGCCCCAAAAGAATTTTCATCAAAATGTTTTTAGTGATTGATTGAAAATGGATTTTAATTTGATTGTCCTCACAAATATAGTTTGAGGTGATTTTCATAATAAATCTCATAATGAATGTAAATGACAATACTTGGTAAAAAGAGATTTTTAATAGTTATGGAATTATGTAAAAAGGCATGATGCTATATCAAAGATCATGTCGTGTAGCGTGCGACCTTGGGGGCAGATCCCGAAACCCAATTGGGCCACTACGGTGGTGTTATATATATGGTTTGCCTAGGAAAAAGAAAATGATATTCTTTCTGGTCGACCAATAAATTGTTTTGGTAAGATGAGCTTTTGTTAAAGTCTCATCTATTTATTTATTTATCCAAGTTTGTTTTCTAAATATTTATTTGAATAATGAAATTTCCTTTGAAATTTAATGTTTTTTAAATATATAGTCCTACTGAGTCTTTCGCTCATATTTTACTTGTTTCAAATGTTTCCCCCCCCTTCTAAGCAGATTTCAACTTAGGATTGAATAATAGTTCGTTGATCGGACTGGCGAACAATAGAGGAACCAAGTAGGTGTTTTGGAATTTAAGATAAACAAGGCATGTATAACTTTAACACTCTCTTTCATTTTGGACTGTAATTGTAAATTTAATATTGTCGCTACTATATGTGTGTGCACAAAATGTGGGTCGATGGAACCCATTTTCGTTTCTTCGTATTTCTTTATTAATCTCTCATTGTCTACTTTGTTATTTTTATTTGTTTAATTATCATGATCGCATGTTTTAAAAAGGTTTTTAAATTACCACATTTTTGTTAATAAATTTTAAATTCTAAAACCCAAGTTTTAACCAAATTTTTACTATATTAACTTAATTAAACCGCCACATCACCTCTCATACTTCAGGGCGTGACAAAATGGTATATATAGTTTTCAAAGTGCATATCTTATTCTAGAGTGAGGGAGAGGGAATTTGAATCCGTAACAAAAAAAAAAAAAGGAAAAAAAGGAGCTGTATATTCTTTAAGAAAAAAAGAAAAAAGTTAGCATGTCAATATCCACCATCTGCTGATCCAATAAAAGTGTATTAATCATACGAACTAATTGCTGACTACCATCCGATCAAGATCAAACGTCCTGAAAAGCGTGTAGCCAAACATGAGAAAAACAAGACAAAAGAAAAATCATTCATTCTTAAATTACTATAGTTAGAGGAAATCATTCATTCTTAAATTAAAATAATTAGAGGAAATTAAGCTTTCATCCTTAAAATAATAATATAATACAGTGATAATATAAAAATAAAACGATGACATAAGACAAGTTTTTATGAAAATAGAAAATTGGTATTTTATTTATGATTTCCACTTTATTTTGTTACTTTGTACATTTTATTTGAATCTCTATATTGTTTAGGGTTAATACATAACTATACTTTCTAGTTTTGGTTACTTTTCAATTTGCCTCTCTGTTTTTAAAAACTATAAAGGTATCCTTTAAATTTGAAAAACTTGTTTAAATTTTATCTTTTGTACACTTTTTTGACCTAAAAAGCAAAAATATAAGATAAAATACATTTGACTAAATCTAATTTATTTATGAAATATGTAATGACTAGGGAAATTCATTAACAAAACCTAATATTTAAATTGGGTTTAATTAATGAATTTACCCTTAAAAATTATAATTTTTGTAAAATAGCGATAATGTATAATTGGATAGTATTAACTGAATATTTCTCTACGTATGTGATGCAATATTGGATATTTTAATACAGATTTTATAAGTTTAATTACTCAAAAATTTGTAAATAATATCCATAAATGAATTTTTATATCACAATTAATTGTAAAATTGTGATACAAACAAGTGGGTGCTTAAAATTATGAGTAAGACATAGAGTCCATCGAAACGCAACCCGATGTAAAAAGAAGGTCGATGCAGTACAAGTATACTGCCAAGTGAAAACACAGATACAAAAAATGTTACGTTTGGCCTCCAAAAGTAAACCAAAGGCAAGTAAAATACTGTACACAGTCTAAGGTTATGAGTTTGCACTGACTTGACCACGGCAGTGTAGAAAAAAAATACTGTGTGGTGAAAAATTATACAGTATTAATTTTTTGGGCCACTAAGTGGACACCCAACAAAATCCTATTGGGCCACTACATCACAAAAGTGGCCCAATCATAAATTGCCATCTAGCAAGTCCATTAATTTGTGATGGGTCACCATTGTTGTAATAAGCTTGAATTAATTACTAAGTGAGCCAAAATTTACTTCCATCTTTCCCTCAAGTATTCGGCAGCCATTAGTGAGCTCTTCAAAAAAAAATTTTTCAACCCCAAACCTTGCAAAATTGACCCCAACCAAATTCAAGAAGCATAGGTCAAGGAATTTCTTCAAATTTGAGGTAAAACCTAAACTTTTTTTCATGTTTTCTTAGGGTTTTTCATGGGTTAAGGAGGGATTTGATTCAAAGTGCTTTTTGCATGAAAATTGCTTAGGAAAGAGCTTCAAAGGAGTTCTTGGGAGGCTTGAAGCATAAAATTTCTATTAGGGTAAGTTTTAAACCCTTAAACTTGAATTTATGAATTTTTGTTTTGATTTTCATTATTTCTAAAGTATGTGCTATTCTAGGCAAACTTTTGATTATATTTCATGAGTATGTAATTTATGGCATGATGATATGGTTAAAATTATGGGTTGTTGATGCAAAATTATAGTTTTTGCAAAGTATGTTATTTTTGTAATTTTAAGGTTAAGTTTTGCAAAAATGGTGTTTTGGTATAGAAAAGGTTTAGACAAGGGGTGAATCTGTTTGTGCAATGGCTGGAAGGTAGTTTTAAAATGGATCTTTGCAAAAATACCCTAAGGACTAAATTGAAAGAAAAAGTTCTCCTTCGACAGATTTAAAAAACACGCAAAAACACCCCTAAACAGTGAGAATTTAAAAAAAGTTAAAACACAAAAGTTGTAGATCTTGACGAAACTGTTAAATATAATAGACGGTTCATCAAAAATCTCAACCGTTTGTGAGATTTTAATTTTTCAAGAATTTGTTAAAAGTGAAAAAAATGTTAAAATGGCAAAAATGTCATTTTTCAAAATGATTTAAGGTATGGTACTTTGATTGAAAATGATTCTTATGAAAAATGGAAAATTTTGGTTTAAAGAGATAATTTTTACCCCCGGGGGTAAAATTGTTAAAAATTTTTAGTGTAAGGGCTACATTGTAAAGTTTTACAAAAATGAGGCATAGATGTGAAATAAAAAGATCCGAGCCACTCGGGTATTATTTTAAAATTAATACGTGATTATTTTCGTTAAAACAACGAAATTGAGCTCGGATAGATCAGTAGGCTCATGGAGGGCAAAATCGTCATTTTACCCGAACCGCTTTGAAATGTTTCAAAAAGGAAAAAAAATGATGATTAGATAGATTTTTGCCCTTCATTAGAGACAATAAGATAGAGTTAGATAGAAATAAGAAAAAAAAACAGTGGTTTTTAGAGTTGTATAAAGTTATGCAACTCAGTTCATTAATTAACGATCACTTTGTGTTGAAACATATTGACTAGTGGCTAATGGTTTTGAAATTGGCCAATAGGATCCTAGAAGTCTAGGACAGAGGAAAATCGAAGCTGAATTACCCAACGTTCGAATCAAGTAAGTACCCATCCCACCTACAGTATGAAATTATAGGTATAGACTGTGACATGTGTGTATGTTTACCTGTGTGTATAACAAGGTGTATACCTGGGTGTATGCTATGAAATGAGTATCTATAAGTGTGTTGATGTATACCTATGAGTTTACTAAATAAATACCGATGTGTATGTCATATTGTATACTGGTGTGTATGTTAATGTATACCTGTAGGTATAAAAGTATATGTCAGTGTGTACTATTTCGTACCAGAGTATTCACGTATGGTGTATAACATATGTTTATCATTTCATGCATGGTATGTTAACCATAATAATTGGACTGGTAATTTTATCACCCAAAATGAAGAAAAGTGTCATACCGACTCCTGACTCAAGAGGAGTTCAAGGATATAGTATGGTCACGGTGTTACGTAGACCTAAGTGCGCAACGGTACGAACACTTGAGCCCTAGTTAAAGATAAGAAATGTTAATGATAAAGAAAGTTTATAAGAAAGCATAATTGGATCATGCATTTTATTGAATGTGCATATGGGTTATATGGGACTTACTGGGCGTACGCTCATTAAGTATTTCATGCTGTAGGTATTCCTCCTAAAAGGTCATAATCAAGTCGCTGATGAGCTGGCAGAGGGTAATGAGTAATGAGCAGAATGGGTATAGATACCACCACAGTTATGTTTATGCTGTTATATATATTTTGAAATTGTTTTTGAACGTGTTATGTAAAAGTTGAACATAGTTAAGTATATCAAAACCTCCCTTGAGAATATCTAGCAACAGTATTGGGAAAGAAAGTGTATTTATGTAAATATATGTATTTGTTTGCACCTGATGAATGACTCATCTTTTAAAAAAAAAAATTCTGAGTTTTACACCTATACGTAAGTATGAAAAAGTTTTTCACAGCCTCTAAAAAGACGGGTTGTGACAAAATATATGTTTTTTTGAGAAAAATTTTAAAAATATATATTTTAAAATGTAAAAACTCAGAAAACTTAAGATTTTTTTTAAATTTGCTATTTTATTTCAAGATTTATTAAAAATATTTATCATAACCATTTAAAGGTAGTCATGTTGTTTTGTCCAAATTTTAATATTCATGTGAATAAAATTGAAATAAATTTTTAAAATTTCAAGGATACTTTTATAGTTTCTAAACATAGAGGGACAAATTAAGAAATAGTTAAAACTAGAATATATAATTATATAATTCACCCTTATTCTTTATCGTTTTATGATTTTTTTTTGAATTTTTGAGTTAGGACTTTTATAAGGTGTTTGGTGGGGCGGTTAAAACTGTTTTTGCTGTAACATATAAGAGCTTTACACTGTAAGTTTTACATTGTTTATAACTGACAAAATGGTGTGAGCCACTTCTGCTAACACAACCTTGGACTTTAGCCATTGGTCGTGAAACTCGTTTTTATCACGTACTAGTTACATAAGTTTTTAATAGCATAAAATTTTCATGTTGTCATCTCCATTTTTTTTTCTTCAAATAAATCATTATCTTTTTAGAGGAATAGAAGTTAACTCTCACGATGAGGAGAATTTAGATTTTAAAAAATAAAATTAGATTTTTTTTTCTCTCAAATCAATACATTTTTTTAGGGGAATTAATACATTGAAACACAACTTACACACTCACAAAACACTAATTAAACTCATGCAAACAAAAAATATTATGATTTTGTGAAGATCAAATGGCGCTTTCATAATAACAAAAAAAAAGGTTAAAAATAAAAAACAATTAAACGATATATAAAATAACAATAAAAGGATTTTCTTAACCAACCGCTCTGAAATGACAAATCAAAATCAAAATCCATTAAAAAAAAGAAAATTACAGTTAAGAAAGCATTAACTGTTAGGGATGAATTAAACCATAATTTTTTGTAGGATCGTTCATGTTAAATCATTGAGAAGAATTGATCTAAATTGTGGAAGCGTACCTTGATTCATGATTACTGAATTGTTGTGGGTTATCGCCTTCTAATTCAATACGTATTCCTTTGGAACTTCAAGGAAGATGGGATTTCCAGAGAAGCAGGAATGTCTATAATTTTTCTGAATGAAATAATGATACGTATGAATTGGAGACTGTAACCAGAATAAATAACTTTGGTTATTTTAATGTATTTTTAGTTTCGTCCATCATAAAATCTAGAAATTACAAATTGGTATCTACAAATATAATATTAATAAAAATAACCCATACATTATTTGAATACAAAAAAAAAACCTTCCAACTTTATCTTAATTATATCACTTTAATTTAGGCTTTACCTTAAGATAGCATTAATAACACATTTAATTACATATGTAGGGCCACATAAAAATTATTTTCCAACAATCTCCCACTTGGGCCACATATGTTTCTTTGCAAAAATGTATTAACTTTAGTGAGCTCAACCTTTGCTATCACACATAAGGGCATTCCTAAACAATCTCGTCCATTGATCATACCAACATAGAACCAAAGCGGTCTTTATCACAAATGTAGCGTGACTAGACCCATCAATGATTACGTATATCGATATAACCAAATGAAATAGATCAAGTATGGATGTGTAGCATGGAAATTACATGCAAAGTGATCTAAACATGTCTATTTCCAACTGGTCCTACCTTATACCTCAATGAGATCAAAACTGTACCAAAATCAGAGTGTAAGAGAACTGTATTCTTTATTTCTGCAGAAAACATATACAAAAACATAATGTCTATATACAAAGAAAATTAGCATTCAAATACAAACTCCCACTAAAACTACATATCATCAAATAACTGAACACCCATATGAGCAGTGTGCTCGTGAAAAACATTGGGTGAAAGCCCTTTTGTAAGCGGATCCGCAAGCATAGAGTTTGTACCTATATGCTCTATAGACACCTGACTACTCTGAACTCTTTCTTTAACAACAAGAAACTTAATCTCTATATGCTTTGACTTTGAAGAGCACTTGTTGTTGTTGGAATATAAGACTGCAGACTTATTGTCACAAAACAACTTAAGTGGTCTTTCTATACTTTTCACAATTCGCAGCCCAGTGACAAAGTTTCGCAGCCATATTCCATGATTGGATGCCTCATAACATGCTATAAATTATGCCTCCATTGTAGAAGAAGCTATGAGTGACTGCTTAGCACTCCTTCAAGAGATAGCTCCTCCAGCTAGCAGGTAGATATAGCCTGATGTGGATCTCCGACTGTCTTGGCACACAGCAAAATCAGAATCTGAATACTCAATGATCTCCAACTGATCAGATCTTTTATATGTGAGCATGTAATCCTTCGTTTTCTATAAATACCGCATGACTCGTTTGGCTGCTTTCCAATGATCCATCCCTGGATTACTTAAGTATCTCCCCAACATCCCTGTAATGTACGCAATATCTAGATGCGTACAAACCTGAGCATACATAAGACTCCCTACTGCTGATGCATAAGGAATCTTCTATATTTCCTTAACCTCAAAATCATTCTTAGGGCACTGATTGAGATTAAACTTGTCTCCCTCAGCAACAGGGGTGTCACCTGGCTTACAATCCTGCATGCCAAATCTCTTAAGTACCTTCTCGATATAGCTCTTTTGTGATAATCCAAGTATATCCCGAGAGCTATCCCGGTGTATCTGTATGCCTAAAACAAAAGAGGCGTCCCCAAGATCCTTCATCTCAAATTTCTTTGATAGAAATCTCTTGGTTTCGTGCAATAAGCCTATATCGTTGCTGGCAAGCAATATGTCATCGACATATAAAACCAGGAAAATATACTTACTCCCACTGAACTTATGGTATATACAATCATCGACAATATTTATCTCAAAACCGAACGAGATGATAACTTGATGAAATTTGTAAAACTATTGACGAGAAGCTTGCTTAAGCCCATAAATGGATTTCTTTAATCAAAGTTTTCTAGCTGCATCATATAGATCGTTTCTTTGATGTCACCATTCAGAAACGCTGTCTTAACATTCATCTGATGTAGCTCAAGATCAAAATGTGCTACAAGTGCTATAATTGTCCTAAAAGAGTCTTTCGTTGAAACGGGAGAGAAAGTCTCTTTATAATCAATGCCTTCCTTTCGAATAAAGCCCTTAGCAACTAAACGAGCCTTATATCGCTCCACATCACCCTTCGAATCCCTCTTGGTTTTAAATATCCATTTACAACCAATGGGCTTCGCACTTTCAGGTAATGGAACGAGATCCCAAGCATCATTGTCTTTCATAGACTTTATCTCATCTTTCATGGCATCCATCCACCTTTGAGAGTTCGAACTATGCATCGCTTGATGGACATTGATTGGATCATCATCCATCAATCCAACACTTTCCTCATGTTCTTGGAGAAATACTATGTAATCATCTAGAATAGCATTTCTCCTCTCTCTAGTGGATCTCCTTAATGACACAAGTTCTTGAGGTTCTGGTTTTTGACGTTGTTGAGTTTGTACCTCAAGGGGTTGAACGACTATGTTTGGTTGTTCTTGATTTGCAGCTTGATCAATGTTAGGGATATAAACCTGAATATTATCAAAAGCAATTATAGGAATAGGAACCAATCCTTCTTGAATAAGAGGAACAGGATTGAATTCGTCTTCAAAGACAAAGTCTCTAGCCTTATTTCTTCCCCCAAACTCAACATCCTCAAAGAATGTTGCAATTCCTGTCTCAAAAATAGCTTTAGTAGTGGGATCATAAAATTTGTAACCCCTTGACCGTTCAGAGTAACCAATAAAATAGCAGCTCACTGTCTTGGGGTCCAATTTCTTTTCATTAGGCCTATAAGGCCTTGCCTCAACTGGACAACTCCAAGTATGTAAATGCTTCGGACTAGGCCTTTTGCCAGTCCAAAGCTCATAAGGTGTTTTGGCTGCTGCCTTTGTTGGTACTCTATTGAGAATGTAAGCTGCAGTCTTGAGTGCTTTACCCCAGAGAGATTCAGGTAAGGTGGAATGACAAACCATACTCCTTACCTGTCCTTAAGTGTCCAGTTTCGTCTCTCAGCTATACCATTCATGCTAGGTGAACCTGGCATGG
This sequence comes from Artocarpus hirsutus, assembly GCA_946598075.1. Classification (NCBI taxonomy): domain Eukaryota; kingdom Viridiplantae; phylum Streptophyta; class Magnoliopsida; order Rosales; family Moraceae; genus Artocarpus; species Artocarpus hirsutus. Next base: position 39,429 of record CAMOHE010036152.1, read on the forward strand.
TATATTGAGGGACTATCCCGTATTCCTCTAGGAATTTAGCACAAGGTCCTGGACGTTGTTCTCTTGATCCGTCATATCTACCATAGTACTCACCACCACGGTCAAATCTGACGGCCTTAATTCTTTTGCTGAGTTGACGTTCAACCTCAGCCTTATATGACTTGAACACGTCCAAAGTCTGTGACTTCTCATGTATGAGATATAGATAGCCATACCGAGAATAATCGTCCATGAACGATGCAAAATATTGTTGACTGTTCCATGAAACCACAGGAAATGGTCCACAAATGTCTGTATGTATCAATTCTAAGACATCCGTAGCTCTATTGGCATATAATCTCCTTTTGTTTGTCTGTTTCCCTTTAATACAACCTACACAGGTTTCAAAATTTGTAAAATTAAGGGAATCAAGAATTCCATCTGACACAAGTCTTTCCATCATCTTCCTTGAAATATGTCCTAATCGCTTATGCCACAATACAACAGAATTCTTATTGGTTAATTTATGTTTTATGCCATGAGAATTAACATGCAAGGTTTCATTATAAGAAGCAACTATATCAAGCAAATATAGGTTATATTGAAATGATAAAGAACCGGTACCAATAACATTTGAATTTAAAGAAAGACTAAACTGACTATTTCCAAATGAACAATAGTATCCAGATTTGTCCAAAGCAAAAATAGAAATTAAATTCCATCTAAATGATGGTACAACAAATGTGTCTTTCAAATCCAAATAATAACCAGAACTTAATAATAACCTAAAATGCCCTATTGCTTCAACTTCTGCCGAATTGCCATCTCCCACATAGATGAATCTTTCAGCATCAATCGGCTTTCGGTAGCTGAGGCAACCTTGTATAGACACACTTATATGAGTAGTGGCACCTGAATCAATCCACCAAGTGTGTCTTGGCACTGAAGTCAAATTAACCTCAGAACAAACCAAATTGAGAAGCTTACCTTTCTTTGCACGCCAAGCATGATACTTGGTGTAGACCTTCTTCATGTGTCCAGGTTTACCACAAAAGAAACAAGTATGTTTTTCATCCTTATTATCCTTATTATTTTTTTTGATACTGGACCTTTAACAGCTTCATTACTCTTTCTTTTCTTCTTCTTATCCTTAAAGGTGCTAGCCAAGTGAGCACTTTCAGTCTTCTCTTGCTTCAGTCTTTCTTCCTCTTGCACACAATAAGAAATTAACTCATTAAGAGTCCATTTCTCTTTCTGGCAGTTGTAACTGATCTTGAATTGACTGAATTGTGCAGGAAGGGAAATTAAGACAAGATGCACTAGAAGATCCTTAGAAATTTCTAGATCTAGTGTCTTTAATCTTGAAGCAAGATGAGACATCTGCATGATGTACTCCCTTATGTTTCCTTTTGCTTTGTACCTCATTGAAATCAAGCTCGCCAAAAACGTGCTTGTTTCAGCCTTATCATTCTTTGCAAAGCATTTCTCAATGGCCTCAAGGAAACCCTTAGCTGTAGTGACTTCATCAGGTACAGTGCCCCTGAAGACTTCTGAAATGCCTCCCTTAATGATCATTAGACTTATTTGGTTAGAACATCTCATCTTTCAAGTTCCTTTTTATCCTCAGTGGAAGTAGAATCCGTAATAGTGGGACGTTCAATCCTTATGGCTAAGTCTAGATCAAGGCAACCGAGAACGATCAACACATTCTCTTTCCAGTCCTTGAAGTTAGTCCCATTCAGCATAGGAATGGAATTAACATTTGCAGATATTGATGAAGATGATGCAGTAGCTGAACAAAGAACAAAATCACATATTCACATAAGAGTTCACAAAAAACAACCAATAAAATTCAAATAATGGTTAATCCCATCACAAGAAACCTGTAACAACATTAATATTTAGTCTTTGGACAAAAATATTAACTTGTAAGTGGTATTCTTGGTGTAGTGATCAAATATTAACAATAAATCATGTCAAATAATAAACTAATCTTTGGATCTACTTATTATTTACATATAAAAAATAACCATATAATTGTTACATATTTATCACCACAGGTATGAATTTAATTCTGCCAAATATTAAACTTCCTTTGGGCCGATTAATATTCGCATGAATTAAATTCACACAACCTTCTTAATATCACAAATTAATTAACATCTACAAAAGAGGCTACTTTGGTAGCTTATTGGTTCAATTAATTAATTTGATAATATTAATAATCTAAAAACACAATTTGAATTTTAAAGTTGCACCAAAAAATTGACCCAAAAAAAAAGTATCCAAAAGTCAACCGATCAAAGTTAACGGTCAAAGTCAACATTGACCGTTGACCAGATCATTGACCCTAACCGGGTCACCAGTGGACCGGCTGGACCGGGTCAGGTTGACCTAACCCGGTCGTTACCCAGTGCCCTCCTTTTTTTTTTTTTTTATAAATTCGGGTCACTCAAGGGTTGAGCCCTTGGGTTTCCATCCGATTAAGAGCCCTATGGGCTACTTGGGCCCGTGTAACAAAACAGCCCCCTCTTTCCTCCTTTTTTTTTTTTTTTTTTTCTTTTCTGCTGGTCACCCAGAGGTTGAGCCCCTGGGTCTGACCTGGTTACGGGCCTATTGGGCCTGTGTAAACCTGAAGCTAATTCTGGGCTAAGCCCAGAATTGTTTCACACCCAGGGGTCATCTTCCCAGGGAAACGACATCAGGCGGTTGGCGAAGAGGCTTCCCCAGGCCGGCGGTGGCTCTGCTCTCTGGCGTGGCCTGACGGCGACCCCAAATAGCCCCGACGTCAGCGGTGAATCAGTTGGCCGCCAGCCAAAAAACCCAGGCCCCCTGTTTTTTTTTTTTTATACAGTGGGCTTTAGCCGCCGTTCTCATGGCCTGCCGTAGCCAGAGGCCATGTATATCCCTCTCCGACAAGGCCTGAGGATCTCAGCCGGAGTTACTAGCCTACGGTAGTGAGTTTGCCGTCGGTAATCCAAAGGGTTACATGATTGGTTTAAAACGGAATGCCACGATATGAAGGAATGAAACCCAGAAAAACAAATTGAACAAAGATGTGTACACGTGAGTTTCAATCCATTATGCCAGTCAAAAGTCAAATACATATATATAATTATGATGGCAGTCATAAATGCATGAATTCGAATTCATATACACACGCATACCAAAACTTCATCCAAAACCGAATCACATAAACACATATATAATTATATGAATCCAACAACGTATTCTATGAACAATTCAACCAAAATTCTTGAGAAAAATTTTCTCAATAATTCAATATGAAACCGCTCTGATGCCACTTGTTAGGGACGAATTAAACCATAATTTTTTGCAGGATCGTTCATGTTAAATCATTGAGAAGAATTGATCTAAATTACGGAAGCGTACATTGATTCATGATTATTGAATTGTTGTGAGTTATCGCCTTCTAATTCAATACGTATACTTTGAAATTTCAAGAAAGATGGGATTTTCAGAGAAACAGGAATGTCTGTAATTTTTCTGAATAAAATAATAATACGTATGAATTGGAGATCGTAACCAGAATAAATAACTTTGGTTATTTTAGTGTATTTTCAGTTTCGTCCATCATAAAATCCAAAAATTACAAATTAATATATACATATATAATATTAATAAAAAAAACTCATACATTATTTTAATACAAAAAAAAACTTTCTAACTTTATCTTAATTATATCACTTTAATTTAAATTTTATCTTAAGATAGTATTAATAACACATTTAATTACGTCTACATAAAAATTATTTTCCAACATTAACCATATTCGTATATAGTTGTCGGTCATTTACTCAGCGTATCTCTCTCTCTCTCTCTCTAAATTCCACTCGTTTTTCTTTTTCCCTCTCATTTGATAATCGTTTGTTACAATCACTCTCACGAACAAACCCCGATTTTCCTCTTTCTCTGCAACAAGCCTCCATTGATTCTCCTCTTGCAGATCTGTGAAATGCTCCTCTGATCTCCGCCTCCCGCCAGCAGCTACTCTCGTCTTCCCCAAAAATGGTGATTTTTGGTCCAGTAACTCCTGCCCAGGTGCAGATCTTTCTCGCTTCTTCCAGTTTTCTTCGAATTTCGCTCTGCATTTCGGTTTCTGAAATGGCGAAGATGATGATGATGATGATGATGATTACTAAGTTGAGTTAGTGTTCGCCATTTTTGCAGGTTTCGTTTTTGCTTGGGATTATACCTGTAATCGTAGCTTGGATTTACGCTGAGTTCTTGGAGTACAAGAAGAAGAATTCGGTTCATGTTAAAGTGTGAGTTTGAATATCTTGTTGTAGCTCTGTAGCTCCCGGCTATGGAGTTTATCGCTATATCTCTATCTGCGAAGTTTTGATTTGAGATTTAAAACTCAATTACATGATATTTATGTTTATCGACGTTTAGATTGTATTACTTACGTGCCTGATTATTGACGAAAAAATGCAAGAGTTTTTAATGTTTGGTTTCTCGAGGAAAAATGGTTAATTTCAAGCATGAAAAGAAGAAAAATGCTTAAATTCATGCCCAAAAAAAAAAAGAAAAGAAAAATGGTGAATTTCAATCATGAAAAAAAAGAAAAGCACTTAATTTGAAGCAAAAAAAGGAAGAAAAATGTCTAGTTCAGGCGAGAAGAGAAGACAGCTGTTTAATTTCAAGCGACAAGGAAGAAGAAGGTTTCATTTATTGTTATCTTTTTCTACTTATCGAATTTGCTTTTTTACTCAGTAGGCATTCTGATGTCAATTTGACTGAGGTGACAAAAGAGCCGGTGAAAGATGAAGAAAAAGATTCTTTGTTGGAGGCAGGAGGGATCCAAGCAGCCTCCTCTCCTACGTCTACAGCTCGAAATCCATCTGCTTCATCTCCATTGATGAGGTGTGTAAACGGGGATAGACTTGGGAAATCTTTGTGTTGTATAATTGTTATCAAATATCTACTTGCTTATAATCTGTGTATACATTGTTTAGGTTCCTTTTCATGGACGAGACTTTCTTGTTGGAAAACCGACTGACACTTCGAGCCATGTAAGTAAAGCAATTGACGGATCAGGATTTGAGAATTGTTCTTTATTCGGTACTTAGATTATTGATCTTTGCCTTTCTCTCTGGTTTGCAGATCCGAATTTGGTTTCCTTTTAGCGTACTACTACTTGTGCGATCGTACGGATTTCTTCAACTCGGCAGAAAAGGTGGTGATAAGAACTAAAACCAGAGATTATGAATGAAATAATTTTTCTCTCTTATTCATCATCATGGAGTGTACAGACTTTATAGCCATTTACACCAGGAACCCGAGAGAATTATGGCAACTAATTTCCGATAGAAAACAAAAGACCCTGAAAACTAGGAACTAAAAGATATCCTCAACTAATAATGCAAATCAGGAAAGATATTCCTAATAAAAAGATAAGATACTCCTAATAAAAATCCCTGTAATCGTGAGATATTAGAATTTTTCTGTTTTCTAACACTCCCCCTCAAGCTGGTGAATAGATGTCAATCATTTCCAGCTTGGAAATACAAGAACTAAAGCTTGACTTTTGAAGTGCTTTGGTAAAAACATCAGACTCTTGTGACTCGGTAGGTGTGTATGTCAATTCAATAGTCCGGTTCTCTATTTCTGTCTTGATGAAGTTCCGATCTATTCTCACATGCTTCATCCTGTCATGCTGCACTGGATTGTGTACAATACTGATGGCTGACTTGCTGTCCGTGTATAACTTCATGGGCTCATTTACAGTC
>CAMOHE010036155.1:0-17534 GCA_946598075.1 Artocarpus hirsutus
GACTTTGAGTCTCGACCTCCCCAAGCTCAAAAATCCAAATTAAAACCTGTTTTCTCAATCCCAAGACATAAAAATCATATAGAAAGCATAGAAAATCATAATAGAACAAATTTAAATCATTTTCTCCAAATTTAAACTCAATTTCACAATGAATTTGAAAATCTAAGAAAAATGTAAAAACTTGATTAAACCAATTTTTGTTCAAATAAAGCTTAGATTCATAGTAGAACAAATCCTATAAGCTTAGATTAAACATTATCTAAGCTCAATGAAGTTCAGATTCAACATTGAAAGAAAATTTGAAAAATTGAAATCTAAAACTTTGAAATTTTAAGAAAATGAAAAAACTAACCTTTAATGGCATTTTTGGATGAAAAACTTGATAATTGAACTTCAATCCTTGCTCAAATTCATGAGATTAAAGCTTGGAATCAAAATTTTTGAGAGAGAGAGGAAGAAAGAGAGAGGGAGAGAGCGTGAAAAATGAAGGGAAAAAAAAGGAAAGGGAAAAGAAAAAAGAAAAAGAAAAGCCCCAAGGGCATTTTCATAAATATGAGAAAAATGTGGAGCAAAAATTTCATTTGATATTTTAAAACTAAAAATCAAGTTTTAGATATAACAAATACAATAAAATCTTCAAATGACTAAAATTAACAACAAAAATTACATAGGCACACTTAATAATTAAACTTAACATAACTAACCTTACTTTAAAATTTAAGGGCGTTACAATCCACCCTCCTTAAAATAAATTTCTTCCTTGAAATTTTTAATACATGAAGTTTAAAATCATGAATAACACTATGCACTCAAACGTAAGTGTAACGACAACTGTCCCGACATAAAACTTGAAAAATCAAAACAAAACAGTGAAAATCTCACAGGTTCAGTTCCTGAAAGATCTAAAGCCTATGCTCTGATACCATTCTGTGAGGCCCCAGGGAGAGAGTCAGTAGTTTTAGGTAAAGAGGATAAAAATAGAGTAAAGAAGATGAATTAAGCAAAGGAAATAATGAGAAAAGTAAATAAATAAAGTAGAAAGTAAATAAATATCATTGAAATTAAATAATATCATTGGCAGTCACCATCACGTGAATACCACAAAGGTGTCGCCGAGACTTTGTTCTCATTCACCATCATATGGATGTTGACCACAAACGTGGATAAGTAAATAAAATACAAATAACATCATTAATAATAATAATAATAATAATACAAGAATATTGAAAGTCATCGTCTTTGAAATAAATGATGCAATTGAACTCACAAAAACAAAATGACATCAACAGCGACATCGGGACAAGTCGTACAGTGCATGTGTCATATCACAGTTTCGGGAAAATACTATTTCAATCCCAAGAGCCCGATTCCGATCCTGGGACCATCCTTCCTCTTTAAGCCTAGAAGGGGGAATTTTTAAAACAGAAAAACGTGCACGATAGACTCAGTAGGATAATTAGTTAAAAATAAGTTATTGTAAAATAACAGTTATAGATAAAAATATCATTCGTAAACTAATCTCGAGATCTTAATAAAAATAAATAAATACTTACTTGAATGAAATTTGATAAAATATCACCGTACGGTTTTTGAAAATAAAAAATGATATCAAAATACAATTCTTTAAAATCAAAGATAGAAATTATTTTCATCAATCATTTAAAAGGTCAAACATTTGGCAAAAACAGTTTAAAAATGGCTACCAAAGAAAAGGATAGAAATATCCTACCTTAATTTGAAATTCCAATAACTTAAGCTCCAATTAAATTTAACGTAAGCTCCAATCAACATTTAAGAGCTTAAAAGCTGCATTCAAAATTAGAAATTATATTTAAAAAATATCATTATATCAGTTTAATTATCAGTGTGCCTTTTTATTCAAAATAATCATAACCCAAAATCATAATCCTTTTTTGAAACATTTCAGAATCATTAAACATTAAAATCTAAAAAAAAAATACAATTTTTCAAGTCCACAGTCGGCCAAATGCCTTTTTGTGGGATATCATGAAGAAACTAAAGGATTTTACTTCTACAATGCTTCTGAGAACAAAGTATTTGTTGTTCAGAATGGTGTCTTTTTAGAAAGAGAATTCATTTCTAAAGAAACTAATGGGAGTAAAGTTCAACTTAAAGAAATTCAAGAACCACAAAGTAGCATTGAACCATCAGTGGAATCTCAATTGGATCAACAAGTAGTTATTGAGCCTACACAAGTAGCACAAGGCCCAAGGAGGTCTGGAAGGACACGTCAGAGCCCTAAGAGATATAGATTTCTCTTAACTAATAATAATGATGTGATGATTATGGATCAAAATGAGCCCACATCCTACCAAGAGGCCATGAATAGCCCTGACTATGATAAATGGCTAAAAGCCATGAAGTCAGAGATGCAATCTATGTATGATAATCAAGTATGGACTTTGATTGATCCGCCTGATGGTTTAAAGACTATTGGGTGCAAATGGGTTTTCAAAAAGAAAACAGACATGGATGGCAATGTACATACCTTTAAGGCAAGAATGGTTACAAAAGGCTTCAAGCAAACACATGGTATAGACTATGATGAAACTTTTTCACCAGTTGCTATGCTTAAATCCATTCGGATTCTCCTCACCATAGCTGCATACTATGATTATGATATTTGGCAAATGGATGTCAAAACAGCATTTCTTAATAGAAACCTACTTGAGGATGTGTATATGACACAACTCAAGGGTTTTGTTAGTCCTAAGAATTCTAGAAAGGTTTGCAAGCTACAAAGATCCATTTATGGATTGAAGCAAGCATCTCAGAGTTTGAATCTTCATTTTGATGAAGCAATCAAAGATTTTGGTTTCATTACAAATGAAGATGAGCCTTGTTTTTACAAAAAGGTTAGTGGGAGCACAATAGTCTTTCTAGTGCTATATGTTGATGACATATTACTCATTGGAAATGATATCCCTACTCTACAAAATGTTAATTCATAGTTAGGGAATTGTTTCATAATGAAAGACTTAGGTGAGGCTACCTATATTCTAGGCATCAAGATCTATAGGGATAGATCTAAGAGGCTTATTGGCCTAAGTCAGAGTACATACATGGACAAGGTATTGAATAAGTTTAGTATGCAAGATTCCAAGAGGGGATTCTTGCCAATGTCACATGGAATTAGTTTCAGCAAGACTCAGTGTCTAATGACCCAGGATGAGTGAGACCACATGAATAAGATTCCATATGCTTCTGCCATTGTATCTATCATGTATGCAATGTTATGTACTCGACTTGATGTCTCATATGCCTTAAGCATAGCCAGTAGATACCAATCAGATCCAGGTGAAATCATTAGATAACAGTCAAGAATATCCTTAAATATTTGGAAAGAACTAAGGATGCATTCTTACTGTATGGAGGAAAGGAAGAAGAGCTTGTTGTAAGTGGTTACATAGATGCTAGCTTCCAGTCCGACAAGGATGACTTTTGATCATAGTCAGGTTATGTGTTCTATTTGAATGGAGGTGCAATGAGCTGGAGAAGTTCAAAGCAAGACACCGTTGTTGATTCTGCAACAGAAGCTGAGTATATAGCCACCTCAGAAGGAGCTAAGGAAGGAGTTTGGATCAAAAAGTTTATTACTGGTTTGGATGTTGTTCCTAGTATATGAGATCCAACTGACTTGTTTTGTGATAATAGCGGGGCCATAGCACAGGCTAAGGAACCTAGATCACATCAACGATTTAAACACATACGCAGGGGTTATCATCTCATTCAAGAAATCATTCAGAGAGGAGACGTGAAGATATGCAGAGTACCTACAAATGATAATGTTGCCGATCCACTCACTAAGCCTCTTCCATTGCCTAAGCATGAGAGTCATACTAGGTCAATTAGTATTAGATACAATATTGATTGGGCCTAGTGCAAATGGGACATTGTTAGTGATGTGCCCTAGGTCAATTATGTAATGACCATATATTGACTTCATTACATTTGCATTTTATTAATAAAGAGGCTTTTTCATTATTGGCTTTTATTCTAATTTCATAAATAATTAATTCTGCCTAAGGTCATCAAGTATGTGACTTGATTGTAAGACTCTTAGGTGAAAATTGAATTCTATTCTAAATTATCCCTAGTCGGTCATTATTATTGGGATAATAATGAATGAAGACTAATATAAAGTTTGACTGATGATTATGTTTTACTAATAATGTGTATGGGATACAAAGTCAACTCATAGATACATATTTAAGAAACGATGTATTGGATCTACCTGCTATGAGAATACTGCATGGATAATTGTCATAAGTGATTCTCATCACAATAGTATTATCCTAGTCCACTCATCTGAAATCACCATTGTTTCCTACAGGACAAATTCTATATTTTGACACATTCTAATATTATTTTTAACAGGATGACGAAATGGATTGTTGTTGGATATAGAGTGAATCCTGTAAGGAATGTGAGTGATTAAGAAGAAATTTGTCCCTCATTTATTATGAGAAAGATATCTATGGCCCATTTGATAAGTTATACTGAAGAAAAATGTATGGCCATACTAGAAAGAATTGATAAGGGTTATCAATATCAGTCTACTTAAAATCAAGAAATAATATGATTGAACAGTATAAGGATGACATAAATCATGCCTTATGTTCAATCAAGGTATCTAGTGACAAAAGGACTTTAATACTTATTGTAGATTAGGTTATGTCGGATTATTGACATTTGCATAATTTAGGTAATCATAATGTCATGTTAGAGGCAGCTTATGATTTGTGAGCCAAAACAGAATTTCAAGCCTACTACCAACGTTATGTGAATCTACAAGATCACACACTTAGAATAGACCAAAAACGAATTTTGGGTTTACTGTGTCTTGGTTCAATGAACCTAATAATGTCCATATTCGATGTACTAGATATGTCTCGGTTCAAACTGGCATTATCTAGATTCTATGAATCATATTTGAATTAAATGTACCCTAGTTAAAATCTGACTCTTTCTTGAAGTCAATATATATATATATATATTAGGGTTTTTGGCAGAATTAAGATGAGAAAAGGCATTCTCTTATTCAAAAAGGCAAAAACACTAAAACCCTAAAAATTAGAGAGAGTCATTTAATGCAAGGAGAAGGTGCTAGCAAGCCAATTTCGGTTTTTTGAGAGAGTCTATTCATGTGGATACCTTCAGAGGATGTTACTCTAAGTAACAACGCCTGAATTTGATCCCGAATACTAAAAGCTCGAGTTAGTGCATCACCAGAGTGAACTCACTCTCTTCCTTCCAAAAATCTTGCCCCTTTTGTCATCTTGATAAGATTTTATGACTTTATTATCAATCTAATTGAATTGCATAGATCTTGCAAGGGTTTCGTGAGAATTAATTTTGATTTTTTGTTGCTTATTTAAATAACAAAATCCAACAAAACCCAATAATCACAAGTTCCATCAAGTAATTATCTCGTATGTTTTTTAGGTGAATGTAGTTGATGACTATGTATATCATAAGTTTAGTGGAAATAAATATATCTTTTGATTTTATATGTCGATGACATTCTACTTGCTAGTAGCAATATAGGCTTATTGTGTGAAACTAAGAATTTCTAGCAAAGAATTTTGAGATGAAAGATCTTGGGGATGCCTTTTTTGCATTAGGCATACAGATACTACATGATCGCTCTCGAGGTATCCTTAGGAAATCACAAAAGATCTATATCAAAAAGGTTTTTAGTAGATTTAGCATGAAGGATTGTTCATTAGGAGATATGCCTATTGCTAAAGGAGACAAGTTTAGTCTCAATTAGTGCCCCAAGAATGATCTTGAAAGGAAAAAGATACAAAAGATTCCTTATGTGTCAGTAATAAGAAGTCTAATGTATGCTCAAGTTTGTACACGTCTAGATAGAGCATTTATAATTAGAGTATTAGGTAGATATTTGAGTAAGCTAGGAATGGAACATTGGAAAGAAACCAAACGGGTTATGCATTACTTGCAGAGAACAAAAGACTTTCTTACTCACCTATCGGTGATCAAACAGTTTGCACATCATTTGATATTCTGATTCTGATTTTGTTGGATGCCAAGACAATAAGCATTCCATGTTAGGCTTTATTTATATGCTGATTGGAGGAGCCATTTTTTTGGAAGTGTTAAGCAGACACTCATAGCTTCTTCAACTATGGCTACAAAGTTTATAGCCTGTTATGAGGCATCTAATCAAGTGATTGGTTACAAAACTTTGTCACTGGGCTATTGTAGTAGGTGGCATTGAAAGGCCATTAAAGATTTACTGTTACAATAAATCGACAGTGTTATATTTCAACAACAATAGAAGCTCTACATAGTCAAAGTACATTAACATCAAGTTTCTAGTTGTTAAGGAGAAAGTTCAAAGTGGTCAAGTTTTCATAGAACATATAGGAACAAACTCCATACTAGTAGATCCAATAACCACAAGTTACCACTCAAGGTCTTTCATGAGGACACTGCTTGTATGGGTGTTTGTTTACTTGATAAAGCTTTGGTTTAGTGGGAGTTAACTTTGATGTTCCATGTTTTATTTAACCATTTATATGTTTTGATTTTCTATAGAATAAAGTTTAAGGTTTATTGTTAATCTCTAAATTTGTTTGTTTTCCATATGTGGTTTGACATTATGTTCAAAGATTTTAGATTGATCTCAATAAAGACTAAAGTAAGACCATTTAGAAATAGGCAAGTTTGAGTTTACATTGCATGTAATTTCCACGCTAGTCATCCATACTTCATCAACATTATTGAATATGTTAGTATGGTGACCATTGAAGGTTTAGTTACGATTTTATGTGATGAAAGCCACTTTGATCCCATGCTAATATAAGAGATAGACCAAATTAAAAATAAAGTAAAGTCTAAAGATAAGTAGCATAAAGTTACATGCCTAAGAAACTTATGATATAATTGTTTCAAGAATTTTATGTAGCCCAAGTAGGAAATTGTTGGGAAATTACGTTTCCTATATATTTTGTGGGTAGCATATTAAATATAACAATTATATTATGGCCATTTAATTACAATGGGCTATTATTAAGTGCTCTAATTATGGAAAGCACATAGGCTACTAACCAGGCATAAGTTTAATGAGAGGATCCAACATTGAACCAATTAAGTTTTACAAGTCCCTAATAGGAAAGTATATAAAGGCATTATAGGTTATAGTCCCCAAGACATCAAATTATTCTACAGCTTTTTCCACTCTCCATCAAGAAAAGAAAGAACCCATTGAAGAATTAAGGTGATTTGATTAAGAAAGACAATAACTCATTCATCTATCATCATAGTAATTCTGCAAAAGAACCAATAGTTGCTTTCATGGATACTTATATTTAAGTTAAACAGAATTATTATTAAATCAATTCAACTCTAGGACCAGTCAAGTGTGCGACCACTATTAGGTCTGCCATTCCAATTTGTCAACCATAGAGTCAACATGCTTCGAAGACCAAGATAAGTTGTCTCTCTAATTAGATGTAGATCCCTACTACAGTCTTAACATATGTAAAGTGTTAGAACAAAATATAGTGATGAAAACTATCATCACCTAGGATTATCATATCAAATTACAGAGAGAATTAATGAGATACGGAAGCTAACCTAAATCCATTGATTGAACTATAATTCCTTAGTTTGTAGGTTGAGGATCTTCCAAGTTTGGTACATAAGTCCTCCTTTAAAGTTTGCCCTTGTAATTTTTCTGTAGATGGGTGACAAAAAATAATGTATTTACTAACTTGGAGACCATAACCTCTTTATATAACTGCTAAACCCTAGCAATTATCCTCAATTACCAATTTTGCCCTCATAAAATTAGTACTTATATTTTGGCCTTTGCACATAAGAGGCCCGCCTACACTTAATGATGCATTAAAAGCCCAAAACCCAAATTGACCATCTTTAATTAGGCATCCTTACCTAATAGCCTTTAATACATATTTATTTAATATATTAGCCCGCATATATTGAATTTATTTCAACAATTTCCCACTTGGGCTATATATGAAATTTTATAAATATGAATTATACCTTATGAGCTCACGAATTTTGCTATCAAAACCTTATGCATCTTAACAATCTTGTCCATTAACCATATCAATATAAGACCAAAATGACTTTCATTATATATATTATAACGAGACCCATCAATGATCACAAGCATGGATGCGTAGCATGAAAATTTCATGCAATGTGATCTTAACATGCCTATTTCTAGCTAGTCTACCTTGAAACCTTAGTGAGATCAAACCGCACCAAAATCATAGTCTAAATAAACCAAAAACTTTATTTCTAGAGAAAATAACCTCAAATATCCATATACTAAAATAACTAAAAATGTTTATATCAAAAAACATCTAAAATTACAAACTTCTACTAAAACTGAATGTCCTGAAATGATTTGATACCCATTCAAGCAGTGTGCTCATGAAACATTTTGGATGGTAATCCTTTAGTAAGCAGATTCACAATCATGGAGTTTATACCGATGTGTTTTATAGACAATAGTTCACTATAAACTCTTTCATTCATAACTAGGAACTTGATGTCTGTATGCTTTGAATTCATCGAGCTCCTGTTGTTGTTGGAATATAGAACTGTTGAATTATTGTCACAAAATAACTTGAGCAGTCTTTGAATACTGTCCACTATCGTAGACCCATGACAAAATGTCGTGGCCATATTCCATGATTAAACACCTCATAACATGCTATGAACTCTGCCTCATTGGTAGAAGATGCTATGAAAGACTATTTAGCATTCTTTTAGGATACAACACCTCCAGCTAAAAGGCAGACATATCCCAATGTAATTTCATAATATCTTGGCATCCAGCATAATTGGAGTCAGTATACCCAATGATCTCAATCTGTTCCTATTGAAAAAATAGTATGTAGCGGAATTTTAAGATCTTTATATCAGAGTATTTTCCAAAACACAAGTTTGACATGCTATATGCATAAATTAATCAGATTTTACTAACATTGGAATGTTGAAGAACTCCCGTAATCCGTGAAGAGAAGTAACATTCCAGAAGAGCCTCAACCACCTGGTCTTCTTTGCTATTCTCTATCCACGATCAGAGTGAGTATGGGCTCACATGTACAGCACTTACTCAAGGTGATTCTCCTTCCAACCAATTGAGAGAACCCAAAGCTAGTGTTCGTGATTTGTGAACAAAAGCTCTCAGGGAGTTTCAGATTCTCACCAGCAGAGTATCACTCTTAATCTCTCAATTGATCTAAATAACTCATGAGACTCACTCCCTATTTATAGAGGTTGGGTCAAGGTTCATTCCTTATCAGATAAGGCCTCAAAATTTTGAATTAGAATCAAATTCAGATCAATATCGGATGAAATCTGCGTAAAAACGTGTGATTTTTATTTCACGCATAGGCAGGCCAAACTTTCTCATAGGCAAGCTGAACTTGCCCCATCGGTAGGCCAAACTTTAAGATTGGCAAGCCGAAGTGCCGAAAAAAAATCTCAATTAATCTTTGATTTTCCACCTGAGATTCTATAGGATAAAGTCCTAGTTTTAATTCAAATAACCCAATAGAGAAGTTATCTAATTAAAACAACTTTATCTAGATAATCTCTAGGAAAATAAATAGATTCCTAATAATTCTACAAGTTTATCTTGATATAATTTATTCAAAATTAAATCAACTGATAAACAGACAAGAATTATCCGATCCCAATAATTCAATAAGTTTAATCTTGAATTAATTTTTTCACAAAATTAATTCAACTGATAAATAGACATAAATTATTTGATTCTTTTAAATTTCAACCAATCTAATAAATCTAACATAAGTCACCAATAATTAGAAAAACATGCCGTATCGTTACAGGACTTTGTGAGCTAGCAAAGGGGACCAAATGGACCTATATAGTTCAAGCTCCTGATAATTATGAAACCCAATATCCCAGATATACATTTCATAATTATCAACTCCAACACTACTCCACTAAAAGCTTGGAGCTGTACTCTCAAACTCTATAGAATTAAGAGGCCCGTATAGCTAAGTCTCCACGACATATTATAGTGTATTGTATCTCTATAGGATTATCCATAATCGGCTTAAGGATAAGTTCTATCTTACCTTCACGATTATTTTTATCTTACATTCCATTATCTCACCATCAGAAAACTTACCATCCAAAGACAGTATACCATTCAGTTACACCTATGTATCCAAATAGTTGAGCGCTCTAGTTTTTCAATTACAAGATAACGCATATAAGAGGATATCACTACTCCTAAAGAGGAGCTATGGATTCCATATCTATGAATAATAGGTCTACGTCATCAAGAGTCATGCCTCCAACGTACCGGCATGTATACCACTATTAAGATGTATGTGTCACCCTTTCGCACATCAAAAGACACAAGTCAAGACAACGGGCCTACTATTCATCTCTGGATTAAGATACAATACAAATGATTATCTAAAGTGAATCAATTTGCCAAGACAGAATTATTAATCCAAATTAACTCACTTTATGTCCCAATCCAACACATCGTCACTTATGACAATGTGCCAATGTTTCTATTCATGGAGTCCACCTACGATGGTCAAGACAAACCATCTCCCAATAGGGATATAGACAACATAACAATCTTTACACGAACAAAGCACCCAACTTTATTCCCTATTTGCAGATCTTATGATTTAGACCGTCACCTTAAGAATCATGTCTTCCGCATGATCTATCCATCATATGCCCAATTCTTAAAGGTTTAGACCGACAGTCTTAGACTATTGTTTGCTTATCATACATTCAACATATATGAATGTAAAGAGGACAAGATTTGGTATATATAATAAATAAATTCTTTATTTATAAAAATGTCTCCAAAAACTTATTAAATTTTTACTCCTTAAGGCATACATGTCTAACAATCTCCCACTTGCACTAAGTGAGTAAATATGACAAATCTCACATTCCCATAACTTCCACATGTCTCTCGAAGACTCTTCCAGTAAGTGTCTTCGTAAATGGATCAGCTAAATTGTCATCTGACACGATTTTACACACCGTGACATGCCCGCCCTCGATGAAGTCCTTTATCACATGATACTTCTGATCAATATGCTTACTCTTCTTGTGAATCTTGGTTCCTTAGCTTTAGCTATCACCGCACTGTTATCACAGTACAGTGATACCGCCTTATCCATACCAGGAACTACCTGAAGATCTCCAAGGAACTTGCAGAGCCATACTTCTTCTTTTGAAGCATCACTAGTTGCCACGTACTCAGCCCCCATCATTGAATCCGAAGTGCAATCTTGCCTCACACTTCCCTAATTGATGGAACCGCTGCCCAGAGTAAACATAAACCTAGAAGTCGATTTCCTCGAATCCAGATAGGATTGAAAATTTGAGTCGGTATATCTTAGAGGAGTTAAGTCCTCACCCGAATATACAAGCATATACCTTCGAGTCCTTCTCAAGTACTTGAAAATATGCTTAACCGCAACCCCATGGTTAGGTCCTAGATATGCCTAAAATCGACTTACAATCCTAACCGCATAGCAAATATCCGGTCGTGTGCAAAGCATGGTATACATGAGACTACCTACTGCCGAAGCATAAGGCACCTTCTTCATGTATTCTATTTCTTCATTAGACTTTGGAGAGTCTTTCTTAGAAAGAGTAATTCCAGACCCAGATTGTCGCCCACCTTTCTTGGAATCCTGCATTGCATACCTTTTGAGAATTTTATCTATGTAGCTAGCTTGTGACAAAGCTATCATTTTGTTCTTCCTATCTTGAAAGATCTGGATATCGAGAACAAAATTAGCCTCACCCAAGTCCTTCATGTCAAACTACTTGGTCAACCATAATTTGATTGATGACAACCCCTTAATGTCATTGCCAATTAGCAGAATGTCATCTACATAGAGTAGTAGAAAAACCACCTTCCCATCCTTAATGTGTTTATAAACACATGGCTCATCCATATTTTGTGAGAACCCAGAAGTCTTGATCACCTGATCAAATCTTATGTTCTAAGAACGGGAAGCCTACTTAAGTCCATATATTGACTTTAGCAACTTACAAACCTTACCCTCTTGACCCTTGACCTTGAACCCGTCTGGTTGTTCCATATAAATGGACTCATCAAGATAGCCAGTTAGAAAAGTCCTCTTGAAATCCATCTGTCAAATCTCATAGTCGAGAGCGACAGCTATGGACAAGAGAATCCAGATGGACTTAAGCATGGCTATAGGCGAAAAGGTTTCCTCACAATCGATTCCTTCCTTTTGTGTATAACTCTTAGCTACCAGTCTAGCCTTAAAGGTTTCGACCTTTTCATCCACTCCTCTTTTCCTCTTGTAGATCCATTTACACCCTATGGGTTTTACCCCTTCGGGAAGATCCATAAGATCCCAGACCTGATTAGTCTCCATAGACTTCATCTCTATATTCATAGCCTCTGTCCAGAGTTTTGAATCAACATCCTCCATAGCCTCTGCGTAAGTGTAAGAATCCCTATCTTGTTTATCCGATTCAGCCAAGAAGGCCTCCCTATTGAACATATACCTCTTAGGTTGACTCCCGATCCTCCCACTACGCCGAAGCTCCTTAGGTTGTTGTTTGGGTTGGTTTGGTCTTTACATTGATCGGAATGGTCTCATTTGGAACCTCTGGAGTGATCGGATCACTCCTTACCTCCTCAAGCACTACTTTGCTTCGAGGCTTAAAGTTGTCCATGTAACTCTCCTCAAGGAAAGTTGCATTAGTTAAAACCATGATTTTATTTTCCTTTGGGTTATAGAAATAACCACCTTTAGTCCCTTTTGGATATCCTATAAATATGCAAACTTCCAAATGTGCTTCCAACTTATTCGCATCCTTAAACAGGACATGAGCCCGACATCCCCATATGCAAATATGGTTTAAGGATGTCTTTCTACCCGTCCACAACTCGTGACGAGTTTTAGGGACCAATTTTGAAGGCACATTGTTCAAAAAATAACATGCGGTTTGTAGTGCATATCCCCAAAAGGATAAAGGTAATGATGAATAACTCATCATAGACCTTATCATGTCTAATAAAGTCCTATTTCTTCTCTCTTCTATGCCATTCTGCTGCGGAGTGCCCGGCGAGTCAAATGGGATAAAATCCCATTCTCTAATAAGTGTCCCAAAATCTCATCAAAAAGGTATTCTCCACCTCAATCAAATCGAAGTGTCTTTATGTGTTTACCCAATTGTTTTTCCACTTCACACTAGTACAAAATGTAGATTCTACAACGGTTATATTTCATGACGGTTAAAAAATCGTAGTGGAAACTTCTACAGTGGAACAAGACCGAGTTTTCACGACGGTTTTTTACCATCGTGTAATAGAATAATTGGCCCGCGAGATGGGTAGGAGTGCTAATTTTCCACGATGGTTTTTTGTGAAAACCGTAGTCGAAGGTGTAGCTTCCACGACGATTTTTCACCAAAACCGTCGTGGAATAGTCCAAAACCATTGTGGTAGTCGAGGCTTCCGTGACGGTTTTTGACCAAAACCGTCGAGGAATCTTGCAATTCCACGACGGTTTTAACAAAAAACCGTCGTGGAATCCTCGCCTTCTACGACAGTTTTTGAACAAAACCGTCGTGGAAGGCCAAGTTTCCACGACGGTTTTGGTCAAAAACCATCGTGAAAGCTCGACCTTCCATGACGGTTTTGCTCAAAAACCGTCGTGGAAGGCAGGCTTCCATGACTGTTTTTTACGAAAATCATTGTGGAAGGTCGAGCTTCCACGACGGTTTTTGACCAAAGGAAACTTGGCCTTCCACAACCGTTTTGGTCAAAAATAGTCGTGGAAGGTGAGTCTTCCACGACGGTTTTAACAAAAAATCATCGTGGAAGCTTCACCTTCTACGATGGTTTTTGACTAAAATCGTCGTGAAAATTTGGTATGTTCAAAAAAAAAAAATTCTCCCATAATTTTAATTTCCCATGGGATGGCCAGTCCCATGTGTTATCCATTACATCAAGGCCCTAATTACATACAATAATTGCTGTATATTAAAATTGCATTATATTTACAAGATCATTTTACATTTAAGCTATTTTGAGCACATTGTTAATCTACTATGATGTGTACCTATCTAAAAAGCACAAACCTATTTACAAATAGTACCCACTCTAATCTAACTTCATGTATATCTGTATGTATATAAAAATCTTTTTTTCCTAAGGCTTGTATACCACTTGTAATTATATCCCGCATGAAACGTAGAATAAAAAAACCACATTTTATGTTTCCTTGTTGTCTTGGACACTTACGTTTAGAATATAACGTTCCGTTTGGTTGGTTTGTGACACCGGTTCCTGCTTGAAGCTTCTAATCATGAAGCGCCCTAATAATGTATCATGTTTATTAAATAATAAATAAATTAATAGGTGATACAATTATGTGAGACTAAAAACAATTAATTTTGTAAGACAATATTAATACTTACAATCTTGTGACTGATAAGAAATCCTTACATGGTGGGTGTCTGAGGGGGTCAAACCAATATATTTGGTCCTCCCATGGCATAATAAGTCCTAACATCCAATGTTCTCCAACGTTGTATGGTAGGAAGAATAATTTCCCCCTCGGTGATTTAGCTAATAGGTGGAGGAGTGATGTGGCACGCTCTCTATGATCACTCTGTAGGTCTCTTGCAGCACTTGAAACAATGGCAGGAGATATGAAGCTGAAATTTTACGCCATGCCTTGAAGTTCACAATATTCTGTCAAAAAACTACAATAAAAAATATTATAGTGATTTTTGTTAAAACACCTTACAACTCTACGTATATATTTAAAATACTGAAATAAGGCTGGAGTTATCACCTGAGGTATACGAGGATACAGTTTGCCCTGATTTCTTCTAAGCTGATGAAGTCGTAAGCGTCTTCATACCCCACATAGATAGGGAAATCATTGCCAGTGACATTTACCAGTATCACGCACTGAATGGTCGACCCATCGCGCATGAAAGAATGTGCGTATAGAGCTAACTGCATAAATTCTTGAGGTACTGAAGCGAAGTTAAATGCACATAGGTGCTCATTAGCAACGGTTTGTCCTTGGCGTTTGAACCTCAGGTTGTGATTCTCTTGCTTTTAGAGAGCTTTTCTTTGTTTGCCATTTCTTTCCGCTTAAATCTTGGGGAACATGGCTAGGTGCTTGACTCATCTTTGTCAATGTGATGACTTCAACTAATCTCTTTGGCAATGCAACAAAGCTTCCTGCTGTTTCACCCACAGTTGTTGCTTCAAGTGTTGGAACAGGTAATTCAGCTGTTCTAACTTTGATGGTAGTGATGCTAACACGCACGTTCTCTTCCTCTAATAGTCGTTCATGAACTGTATCAGTTGGAAGGCTCTCCATCTACACCTTCCCAAGCACAATAAGTGTACACCCACCATTAACTCTATCCTCAACGAAGAGCCTACATTGTTCCGGCCCTTGACGAGGAGGTGACAACTAGACTTCTAGAGCTTCTGGAGCTCTTGGAGCTTCTGCAGATTCTGCTACAGTATTGGGAGGGTTACAACTAGCTTTGAAGCTGTTGCGTTGTGAGATGCTATCATTTGTCGACTTAGTACGTCCTTGGGAAATAAGCTCAGTCACAAGATTTCAGAGTTCTACAATCTCCATCTGCATCTTCGACATTTGAGAATTCAATTTTGACTATCCTGGTTGGAGGTTGAAGTATTGAGACTGCTTCACAAACTTTGATTGACCGCAAACACGTCCTAAATGTTTCGGTTTCCCTAGTGCCCTCGTCAAAATGTCATCATTACCGACCAATTGGAAGCTCCCTTGACTTTGTTGCGTTGTGTATTCATCCTGTACAAGAACAATACAACTATGTTATTCAAGCAATCCTTCATCCGCCTGTAGTAAAATACAAATTAATTATTTGTGTTCAGTAGACTTACAATCAAGTTGGAAATCTCTGCTACTTTTGGATTTTTAAACTAGCCATCGGGACCTTGACGTGATTTTATCCACAACTCCTCCCATGTTGGTTGCATGCCTGTCTTTGCAAACTGTGTTTCGCTATGTTAGTAACATAGTAATGTAGCAATAATTGATATATGTAGTTTGAGTAAATTAGTAACATACCATGGATTGCTCGAGCTCTCTATATCCCACTCGGCCAACCATAGAGCAATATTCATTTTCTGCTGTTATTTTCCTTGCATTTGATGATAGCAGTTGGAAATCACTGGAACGTCGATACCTCACAATAGCTTCCCAATCTTCAACGTTTATGGAGGGGTAGTAGTGTGCTACCGTAGGAGGCCATTTATATATATTTACATCCTCCTCCAGAATGGAAAGGTATGGCTGTACGAAGGTAACATAAAGGTCGAATCTGAACCCTTTTCCTAATTCACCGCAAACCTTTAAAGCCCTGTTCCTATACCAATCCTCAACTGTGAAAGTTTCGTATATCTCTCTCCAAATCACATCTTTTACTTTATCTAAATCCTTGGACCTCCAATCTTTTGTACATATTGAAACGTGCTCTCGACTAAGGACTCCGATCCAACTGCTTAATTCATGATCGGGTGCGCCTTCCAGTTGGCCTTTCGAATCAAAGGTCATTTCAATTCTTAAACCTTTCTTTGTCATTTCAATTCTTAAACCTTTCTTTCTCATCCGATGAATTTTTTTCATTAATGTTGACCTTCGGTCAAAGTCTACTTTTGGATAAAAATTGGTTCACCTTCGTGGCTTACTGCGATTGTTTCCCTTGCTATATTGCGTTGCAGATGAAGTGCAGCCTTCGTACTCCTTCTCGTACTTGTCACTATCGAATTCGCGAGACATTGTACCTATGAAACGTATTCAAAAACTAACATATACACACTAATATTAATCACAAACTACACATATTCACATACTAATATCATGACTTGCACAATTTCACATAATTTTTCTCTAATAGACATATTGACATATTCACCATAAATTGCACAACTTTCCATCTTCACATATTCAGAAGCTTATATATTGACATAATTTCACATAATCAACTCTTAACATATTCACAATTGCACAATTTCAACGACACTTTTCACATATTCATATAATTTCACATAATTACACATATTCAGAAGTTTACACATTTACAATTACATATATAATTTCACAAATTGTACATATTCATATAATTTCACATGTTTAATATATTGACATATTTACCACAAATTGCACAATTAATTGTCAGCTTCACATATGCACAATTTCACCAAACGACATAATTCTACATAATCAAATATTAACATATTAACATTTCTAATGATTACACGATGAGGGGGGTGGGTGGGGGGGGCGGGGGGAGCTGGGGGGAGCTCAAGGGGAGGTGGGCTGAGCTGGGCGGAGGCGAGGGGGCAGGGGGAGCTCAAGGGGGAGGTGGGTTGAGCTGGGGGGAGCTAGGCGGAGGCGAGGGGGGGCGAGGGGAGCTAGGGGGAGGTGGGCTGGGGCAGAGGGAGCTGG